>QFEU01001461.1:0-20372 GCA_003316345.1 Tricholoma terreum | reverse complement strand
GTGCTGTCTCTGTTGTTCCAATATCTCGTGCATTTTTGCGAAACACCTTGTTCCGTCCTAACCGTCGTACTGCCTTGTGTCTGTATGTCGGAATCGTTTGATGCGAGCTTCAACGTGGTGTGGATAATATGTGGTGCACGTCCGAAGATCCGTAATAAGCTGTGGTGTCGCCCGAATGCGTCCGAAGTAGTTCGAAGATGTTCGCAGACGTTTGGAGATGTTCGAAGAGGGATATCGAAGTTCGCAGGTGTTCGCATGTGTTCGGGGTGCTAATGTCGGCGTGTGGGAGGTATGGTAATGCGTTCGGAGTGCGTCCGCGGAGCTTGAGGCGCTAAGGGAACCTATCATCCTCCCCCTTACTAAAATCCTGACTGTCCCAGTCAGTTGAACAAAAATCGAATGATCACGTGCCGATCACGGGGTCGTGTTGAATTTGCTATAAAGGCAAGTCTTCATGGCCTCTAATCCTCATCGTCGAGTTCTACTCATCTCTAAACATCCTCAAATGTCTCTTTTGCTCGCCCTTCAAGACGAACTCCTCGAATATGCTAAGTGCATGCCGGAGCGCCCAGCCGCAGAAGACGAAGACTTCGAAGTGTGGGGGAAGGGCTTTTGCGATCGTATGGTACATTTTTGTTTTGTTTTTGTATTTTTTGTATAGTGCTGATTTCCTCAAATAGCGGGATTACAACGAGATGGCCGACAGCCTAGGAGAGGAGCGTGGGTCTGTCGTGCAAGAGGTTTTCGATGAGGTCGTCGCGGCGTTCGCGCCTATGGCGCATCGTGACTGGGTGGCGTGGGGCAGGGAGTTTCTGTTCGTGGGGTTGCGAGAAGACATGGAGCGGGAGGCGAAGGAGACGGAGGAGGCGAGACCACGCCAAGAGGAGGAGGAGGAGGAGGTGAAGAGGCTTGAAGAGGAGGCTGAAGCACAGCGGGTTGCCGAGGAACGGAAGGCCGCCAGGATTGCGCAACGCAAGAGCGCTTTGGCTGAGGCCCGTCGTTCGGTCCTGAACGAGTTTCGTGCGAAGACGCTGTCGAGAGATGGCCTGAAGGAGCGGAACTTGCAGTTCGAGGTGGAGGCTAAAGCGATCGAACGGGAGGAGATGGGTGTCGAAGAGCAGCCCATCGTCGTCAAGATCCCCGCTCGTGCTGCGGGAAAGAGGAAGGAGAACGAGGTCGTGACGGATAACGAGGGTGAGGTCGAGGTCGAGGGGCCTCCAAAGCATTCGAAGACCGGGAAGGATGAGTTGCTTGAGTTCGAGGGCCCGGTAAGTGCTCGCTTCGAGTTCAGCGCAACTCAGTCAAACTCAATATCCGATAGTGCGATCGCTGTGCGAGTTTCAAGTCGCAGCCTGTCTGCGACGTCGAGGAAGGGGCCGCCAAGTGCATGAAGTGTTCGGCGGAGGCGCAAGGGTGTTACTGGCAGGGGGTGTCGCGGAGGGGGATTCGAAGGGGCGAGACGACGAAGAAAGCGGGGGCGAAGCGAGCCCTACGCCCTAAACCAGGTACGAAACTCCGTTGTGGATGTTTCGCGACTCGAACTAACCGTTTCGAAGTAGCTTTGCGAACTCGGGTGGAGGACCCGGTCAAGGTGCCGATTGCTGGACCGTTGCGGGCCGAAGATAGGTCAAAGCGGGCGATGAAGGGGAAGGGGAAGGAGGTACGGGCGAGGGAGGTGACTTCGGTAGACGACGAGGCATTGGGGCTCCATCGGAAGATCATCGCGGAGAGTTTGGTCCGTAAGAAGGTGGAGCTGGAGATGCTGGCGCAGGAAATTGAGGGATTGGAGCTCTTGTTAGAAGAGTAGATAGTCGTTTTTGTTTTGTTTGTTAAATAATATTTCAAGGGTCTTTTGGAGAGAGAGAATAAGCAAAACAATAAGACTTTGAGTCGATGGAAAGGAGATAAATAAACGAAACGATGCAATGGGAAATGCTCGAAGTTCGATACAGAATATCGTTCGAGGCTCGAAGAGAGATATCATACGAGAAGATGAGACGAAAGAGAAAAATAAGGGAAAGGCTCAGTAGATCATCATGGCCGAAAAACCCATTAGAGAGTTTGCGCAACCACGCTAGGTTGCGATATCGCGTCTTGTATAGTACACTATAAGCGAAGGAGAGAGAAGGTAAACATAGGTGGGAAAAATAAAATAGGATAGACTTTATTCGTTTTCGGGTTGTGGATAATCATCGGGGATGTTTTCGTAGAGGTCGTCATCGACTTCGGAGGTGGTTCGGAGGGCTTCAAGTCGATCTTCGTCAATGTCGAGGAAGTCGGGTGGGAGGGGAATTGATTTTCGTGCGAGGTAGGGGAGTAAGCGAAAGGCGGCTACTGGGCGGTGGAGTACCGATCCGTCAAGTTCGCAGAGGATGTAGGCGCCGCCGTGGTTTCGTGCAATGACAATGACAGGGCCTAAATATCGAGGGCGCATTTTGCGATTGAGTGACTTCTCGATCTGTGTGTTACGCATGAGTACTAGATCGCCTCGCTGAAAGTTGTAATCTCGAATAGTTCGCTGATGGACAAGTTCGAAACGTTTCGCTGCTTTGAGTCGTGCCGTGTAGACTCTTGAGTATAGGTCTTCGAGGTCGCCAGAACGTTTTTGTAAGGCGATGGCTTTTCATGTGATGAGGTTGGTGGAGGATAGGATGGATTCGGGAGGAGGCTGGAGGTATGTTGCTTCCGAAATGTCGAGGGGAATCAGGGGGTGCGAGCCTGTAATTGCGAAGTAGGGTGAGCAACCCATCCGTTTACGAACTGTTACTTGTTCTGCCCAAAACACCGAGTGTGTCCCAACAGACCACTTTTCTTGGTTTCCGTCTACGGCTTTGAATAACAATTGTCGAACGTCGAAGTGGGCTCTTTCGATGAGGCCATTTGCGCGTGAGTTGTATCCACTGATTCGGATATGTCGAATGTGGTAGCGTTTTGCAAGATATTCAAGGGCTGCAATAAATGCGGGGCCGTTGTCTGTGACAATTTCGTTTAGCGAACCCCACTGGCATATGATGTTTTCGAAGATCCAGTCTCCGATGGTTCTTGCAGTTTCATTGCGCAACATGCGAAATTCGGGGTAGTAGGAGAGCGAGCATCGACCTTGAACGACGTATTGAAATGAGCCGGACGTTGGCATGTGCATGGTGTCGATGTAGACCTTTGTGAAGAGGGGGGCAGGAGTGTCAACTGTTGGTGGAATGAGGAGATTTCGTGTTTGTTGAAGTTGACAGATGTGGCACGTCCGAATATACCAGGCGATGTCTGCTTTGAGGTTCGGCCACCAGAATCGTAGGGCGATGTGCGATTTCGTTGCAAAGATCATCTTGTGGCCGATTTCGTCGTGAGTGCCTCTGATGATGGCGATCCGAGTTTCAGGGGTTGCGACGATTTTGTGCACGCCGTGGGAGTCCTTTTTCCAAAGCTTGCCCGAATCTAGGAAGAACTCGGTGCAATATCGCACAAAGGTAGTGTATTCTGCGTCCGATAAGTCTGAGGGTCACACCATATCATCTAACCATTTTCGTACGTGAAGTATTCGTGTGTCGTCTCTTTTTGAGTTGTCGGAGCGCGGTATGTCGTTATAGGTGATATCCTCCCCCTTACTGAAATCCGAAGTTAGGGCAAAGGTCGAGTCGAGGATTCGGGAGGGAGATGTTCGATGTGATATCGGGTTGATTTGATGTACGAAACCGTGAAGTTGGTCGATCCAATCGCCAAATTCTTCTTCGTCATCTATGGTCTCGTCTTCATCTTGTGCTGGACGTCTCGAAAGACCGTCGGGGCCGTGATGCATTCCTGCAACGTGGACTAGAGCGAAGTGAAAGGTGAGAATAGAAACGATCCAACGATTGATACTGGTGCTTGGTGCTATGTCAGGATTCGATAGCATTCCTTTGATGTATCTTGCGTCTACTTCCACGATTAAGTTGCGAACGCCGATAAGGTAGAGTCGAAGTGCACCTAGGGCACGGAATAGTCCGTAGAGTTCAAGCTTGGGCTGAGAAAATCGTGATTCGCGGTCGTTGAGCGTGATCGATCCGAAATGGCTGTAGTAGCGCTTTCGAGGGTTTTCGGGGTCGCATTGGGTGAGGAAGAAGCCGATAGCGATGTACGAAGTATCGACCGATAGGATGATGGGGGCCGAAGATGTGTAGTCGATAGCGCGAAGTGCTGGGGAGTTGAGTAGGGCCTGTTTGAGGTCCTCTTGTGCTGTGATTTGTTCGTGTCCGAAGTCGAAGGGGATGTCTTTGCAAGTGAGGTTAATGAGGGCTGCAGCACAATGAGCAAAGTTCTGAATGAAGATACGACAGACTCCTATTGTTCCTAGGAACACTTTGACTTCGGTGAGGGTTCGACACGGCCCCCACTTCTGGATTGCGTCGATGCGTGTCAGATCTGCCATGCGGCCTTTGATGTTGCAACGGTGTCCTAAAACAGTTATTTCGGGGACGCAAAGGAAAAGCTTTGGACCAGAGAATGTTCCTCCGCAATACTTCATGCGTTGGACTACCCTGTTGAGGTTTTCGAAGTGCTCCCAGACGAAACATCGAATGGCTGAGTTTTGCGAAATGGTTTCGTATGAACCGCTGAGTTGCTGGTATCAAGTCTTTGGACCTTTTATTGGTGTGTCGTCGATGTAGGGTATGGTGATGTGCGGGATTTCAGGCTGTAAGATGTAGGTGACGTTGTCGTGGAGGATCGGTACTGAATTGGTCCAACCCATCGGTAAAGTGACGATGCGAAGCGCTCCGAAAGGTGTCTGAAAGGTAGTGAGATCACGCGAAGATTCTGCGACTTTCCTTTCATCAAATGCGACATAGAGATCCAACATTCCACCATATGCGCGTCCTCCGAATTGTTCAGCGATATGTTCGGGGATGGGGACGACACCGGAATGCTGTATCATGACTTTGTTGAGGGGTTCGAGACTATGTACTGACCGAAGTGATTTGCCGTCTTTCTTCGTAACGCAAAACCATCGTGATTGGTATGACGAGTTTGAAGGTTCGTAGACGCCTGCCTCGATCTTCTTCTTGATCATGGCGCAAACTTCTTCGTAGATGCCTGGTGGGATCGGAATATTGCGCTGCACCCAAGGCGTGTGTGGGATGACTGGGAATTCAATGGGCGGGAAGAAGTCGCTTCGGAAGCTGCCTTGTTCGTTTTCGTGCCATGCAAAAGCTGTTTCATGTTTTCGGATGAAGTCGTGCATCAAGTTACGTTCTTCGGGCCATAGGAAATCACCAGGGTGATTCTGGTTGACGATCTCCTTACATTCGGCATCGTAGCAGGGTGATGGGGTGAAGGCTGGCGGGTGAGGATTGAGCGATGGCATATGTTCGAGGGGATCGCCGGTGATATTTCGGATGATGCGGAAGCAGTCAGGTAATTCGGTGATGACTGGACGAACTTTTAGGGCAACAGGTTTGTATTTCTTCTTTGTTGCGGCAAAGGTAGGATAGAGATTGTCGGTTGTCTTGGAAGGGTATATGATCGGAAGGTCTTGCATAGATAGAGATGTCGTCGAGGCTCCTGTAGTTGTTCCGATTACGTCGCAGGCTGATAAATATAGTTCAGAGAGAATATCGGACAAGGTTATTGAGGTCGAAGAAGGTGAGGAGTCGAGTTCGGGAATATTTGCAGTGCGTTCAATAAATATGGAAGAATTAGAATGGTCGAACGAAATGATGAAAGCGCACTGATTGTCGTCCGAAACCTTGTCCTCTAGATACGAAAATCCTCACGAACAATCTTTCTGCGATGGTGGGACCTCGGTATGGAGGGGATGGTTGCGGAGCGGGTCGAATTCGGGTCGGAGATGGTGATCATCTGTGCTTCGTTGCGATAGTTTCGAACTACACTTTCGGTAAGCACATCGAAAGGGCGTCCTAGAAGTATATCATAGGCTGGGTCACGGATGATGTGGATCTGCAAGTATAAGGTGATGGAGCCGAGCTTGCAGGGTACATTTCGAGCTAATCCTAAAGTTTCGTCAATACCACCATTAGCTGACTGCATCGGAAGGCGGATTTTCGGGTCGTATGCGAGTCCAAGTTCGTGACAAATATCTTCGGCCATTGTGATAATGGATGACCCGGGGTCGACGACGCTTTCTATGGTGTTATTGCCATCAACATCCATCTGTACGGCTCGAATCGAGTGTGAGTCTTTAGCAACGACAAACGGTTCGGGGATCTGGCCAGGGTGAAGAGAGCTGATGTAGGTTTCGTAGGGGTCGGCGATAATGATGGCGTCTTCGTCGAGCATGTGTGTCGCATCGTTGCTTTTGTGTTGGACCCGTTTTGAAGTGATCTGTTCTCTCCATTTAGTACGCACTTCGGGAGATAGTGAAAGCAGTTCTTCCGAGGTCAACATGACAATAGGCGTTTTCATAGAGCAGGCGAAGATGTCTTGTGCAATTGTCTCATTTTGAATCGATGCGCGGGTGTAGTGCGAAGGGTTTTCTCGTTCTTTGCCTTTCGATCCGCTTGCGAAGTTTTGTTCGTGTGGAGGTAGATACGAGTTTTCTTTGGCGCCGGCGTATGGGTGAATAGGAATTTGCGAAGTCGAGGCTGAAGGGATTGTAGTCGTAGATGCTGCTGGTGCCGTGGTTCGAACAGGTACAGTCGGTGCTGGTACGGGAACGTCTGAAGTCGAAGGCCAGGAAATAGGTGGTTGCGGTGTCGAAGCTATGTGGCGAGTATCAGTTCGATTAAATGGTTTACCACTGCGAAGTGCGAATAGTTCTTTCTCGAGGGCTGAGATTTGTTCGTCGGTATTCTTCGAGATGTCGGTGATTTGATAAATTCCTGGGGTCGACACTGGCGAAGATGCGATACCATACATGAGGGCTGGGATGATGGCAACATCGGGGTTTCGCCTGATCCATTCGTCGACTCGCTCCTTGATGAATCGACCAGGGATGCTGCGTGGAACGAAGCTTCCGTTAGGAAGAACAACCTTTCCTTCTGCATTTCTCTTGCATTTTCCATCGTTGATATAGGCCTGGCAGGTTAGACAATCGCTGATAAAATGTCCGGTAAGTCCACAAAAGATACAAATTAAAGCTTCGGTTTGTTCTTGACGAAGTCCAGTACCGGTACGAGGCGCTCCGCTGGCTTTCGAACTTGCGATAGCGGTGGCGATAGTTGCTGCGAATCTGTCAAGGATAAGTGCTAAGTCTTCCGATTTGACGTGTGTCGATGGTGCTGGTCTCGAGGTCGATGCTGGTGCAGTTGTGTTTTGAGTGGGGCCGGTGTGCTGATTCGAAGTTGCGGTTCCTGCTAAAACAAACAGTGCTGCGTCATGGATATCTTGCAGTGAGTAGGCGTCGTCGGGGTAGTGGTCGGGGAATTTGAGCTCGAGGCGTCGTGCGATTTGTGTCCATAAGCCGGGTTGGAAGCCACGAACGAAAGCTCTGCTTTGTTCGGCGTCCGAGATCCTGTTTTTAGTGCGAAGAAATTGGGTGATGTTGTAGAATGACCGGTAATACATTCCTAAGTCATTCACGTCGAATATACCAATGCACAACTGTTCGCCAACTACCTTGTCCATGTCCGAAATTGCCCATTTTCGGTCATCTTCGGAACCAGGGTAGAGTTTGTGTATGGCTTTTCTGAATTCGCCGAATGAGACCCCCGTTGCGTACTGCGCGAGCGATTCCCATAGTTCGGCGGAGTCAATGTCGACATATATGCAGGTGTGCTTCTTCATGAGGTCAGAATCTGTAACAGCGCAAGCGGTGAACAAGAGTTCGAGTTCATCGAAGAACCTGCGAAGTTCTCGAGGCTTGGTCAGATCGAATTTTGGTGCAGTCGAATGACCGCGGGCTGGCATAACCGGATTGACCATGAATGCTTGTAGGGTTGGAGTTAGGACTTGGATGATCGAGGGTAGAGGGGTCGAAGTTATCGGTAGAATCTGGGGTGAAGAGGGTAGTGTTGGAGAATTTGGAGTAGTCAAATCAGTTGGAAGTAAGTGTTGGTGAGTTGCTTCAGGGGTTGGTACTGGTACTAGGATATCCTCTGTCGTTTCGAGAGAGGCGAAGGCTTCGCGAGTTCAGATGCGGAGATTTCTAGCTGCTGTTGGCTGAAGCCGAGGAATGCGAGACAAGCTTGGCGATGAAATGATTAGGTGACCCTTGCGGTGGGCTCCAAAATGATGATACTCGACCCGGAAACCCAAACAAATGGACCTAAAAGGCTATGTCTGGTATAACACAAGTTAGAGGAAGGGTGCGAGGCGTTCTAATGATCACCGCGTATAACTGGTGACAAGCAGACGAATGGTACGATGGCCGAAATGGATGCGAAGTAGTTTAGAAGTAGTGCGAAGGTGTGCGAATGGGTTCCGAAGAAGTTCGAAGTAGTTCGAAGATGGTTACGGGGCGATATGGACGAGGTGACTGAGGCAGGAGTGCAATTGTTGGGGTAGCTGTAGATGGGAGAACGATGTTGTACGATAATAGACGATAGACGATAGTTTCGATGGGTGCGACGAGGTTCGAAGAAGTTCGTGATAGTTCACAGAACTTAGAGACGAATAATAAGCTTGACTGAAGAGCTGAACTCTTAGCTCTGATACGATGTGAGGTGAAGATGATTTCTTGTTGTAATCCAGTAGCTAGTACAAGATTATATATGTTTTAAAGAGAAAGTACCAAAAGGGGAATAGAAACATGAGGCAAGGCATGAGGCAAGGAAAACATATCTACATCAAATGACGAACGAGAGATAAATCATAAGTAATTGAGTCCAACAACGCATGTGCAATAAGATCAAAACCCAATGTATCAAACTGTGCTGTCTCTGTTGTTCCAATATCTCGTGCATTTTTGCGAAACACCTTGTTCCGTCCTAACCATCGTACTGCCTTGTGTCTGTATGTCGGAATCGTTTGATGCGAGCTTCAACGTGGTGTGGATAATATGTGGTGCACGTCCGAAGATCCGTAATAAGCTGTGGTGTCGCCCGAATGTGTCCGAAGTAGTTCGAAGATGTTCGCAGACGTTTGGAGATGTTCGAAGAGGGATATCAAAGTTCGCAGGTGTTTGCATGTGTTCGGGGTGCTAATGTCGGCGTGTGGGAGGTATGGTAATGTGTTCGGAGTGCGTCCGTGGAGCTTGAGGCGCTAAGGGAACCTATCAACGGGCGAAGCGACGGTAGAGGGAAGTGAGGCAGGTGGGGATGAGGGGAGACTTGAGAGACTAGAAGGGTGTGATATGTCTGTCTCGTCAGTGTTGACGTGTTGGGCACCTGGATGTATGCGTGAACGGGCACTTGTGTCTGTTACGCGTTGGGGATCTGGATGTATGCGTGAACGGGCACTTGTGTCTGTTTCATTTCATTCGGAAGTGGCGTCGACGGACGTATGTGAGTCCTGAAGACGGAGGGCTTCACGGTCGTTAACAGGGCAAGGTTGGCAGCCGTTCGCCTTCCTCGTCCTACTGCATGTAGTGAGGTGTATGGTGAGCAGCAGCGGTCCAGACGGCGGTGGTTACTGTCGTCAGGTAGGTTAGCGCGGTGTAAGTGAGAGTACATGGCAGCAAGGGCGGTGAAAGTAAACGTTCACGGCATCGAGGGGCAGTCACAGCGGTGAAACAGCGGTTCACGGCGTTTTCACAACGGTGAAACTATAGGTTCAGGGCGTTGTCGGAAGCAGAAGTAAACGCAGTAAAAAAAAATTTACGGTGTTGCCGTTGTCAAAAAAAAAGTGGAAACCTACCCCGTAATTGGGGAGATAACACTAGCCGAGTGGGAAGGAGAAAGGAACCAAGTGACGACTCACTACTAATCACGCAATAGACAAGGCAACAACGTGTTATTAGAAGCGAGTATAGGTGAAATACGAGAGCCCAGAGATACGTAGTCAGGGGAGAAAGGGAAGAATGGGGAATCCATCTACAGGGCCATCTTTATTAGTAAAAAGTGGACTATGCGCAAACAAGTGTCAATGGTGTTATGTAACCCAGGCTTACAGCCATTCACTGATTTCATCAAGAAAAAGTGTTGGGGATTCACGAATAAAGTCATGGAGATCACAGATCATCTCAGAATTCAGGATACATGGGTGTCCTCAGAGTACAGAGGGTGGATCTACACATCCATGGGTGTCATAGTTGTCGGTCCATCGCCTGCATCAGGGTTTTAGAGTTTTTTTGGAATACCTATGTAACATCACTGTAAGATGTAAATAACAATAAAAAGGTACAATAATGACATATGTGATGACAACCCCAAGATATAGCTATGCATGTCTAAGACACATTCCCCACAGGTAACAAAATGGCAAGTATTACAACTAGTACAATATTGGGATACATATTACAGAGTATTACAACAACAATGTACTGAACACCAAAAATTGTCCAACTCATCCTTTCTATTCTCATACATAGTATTAGTACATATTCTGTTTTGTAGGCTAATGTTAACTAAAGTTTTAATGCACATTTTGCAGGCTAACTCACAACTTAATTTTGGCTTATTACTCAGATTCTCACAATTCTCACAATTCTCACAAACTTATCACACAACCATTATCAGGATTAGGTGAGGGTCATGACCAGGATTTTGCTTTTTGTTCAGCCCACGGGGTTAGTATTTAATTGCCAAACATTGAGTTTACAGATGTGTGACGTTGTTCTGTAATGTGATACAAGACAGATATATAACTACAAATAGAGTGAAACTTTTCAACATGGTGTACAAAAGTGATAAAATTCCAGAGCCAGAGTACAACAACTTGAAATGCAAGAAGAAATTTCCTGATGAAGTGTATTGGATTTCTTCCTGCTAGTTCCCTTGTAAACTCGGTACAATTTACTACAAAATGTCTCATGCTAGATATATAACTACAAATAGTGGAATGTAATCAAAATTTCTTTTGATTTTTCTGATGACTGATGCTCTTGGGAGTCATGCCAAGGATGTCTGCCACATCTCCCATCTCCCACCCTTCATCAATGAGCTGTAGGGCCCTCTGCTTCATGTCAGGGCTGATCTTTCAGTATACCATAGCATCTATCAAGGTCTTCGATGGGTTGTCGATGGTCTCTGTATTTCAGATTTTTTTTTCATTTTTCAAATTTTCAGATTTTTTCGTTCACTCAAATTCACGTGGGACAAGAATTTCCCAAAACCCTGTACCCCCTTACACACCTTAGATTTAAACCAATGTCTTATGGAAACAGAAGTCAGACCATACGAGGTTTTTTAAGACCAATACAAGGTACCAGACAATAATCAGACACATTTCAGACAAATAAGGGCCGTAAGCAATTTGTCATTTTCCTGATGCATGGTTAAGACTACGGCCATTAATCATGTCAATCTAATACTCAAAACCCGGGGTTGGGGCACCACCTTTGGGCACTCATTCAGGATCAGTGGAGCGTCATTCTACTTGGCTCAGAAAGTAGATCCTGAAATTGTACGCATCGCAGGGCGTTGGCGCTCACTTGCTTATGAAGCCTACATCCGTGCCTTCAAACAGGTCGCGTCACGGCACCTCGGAGGTTTAATGAATAGGATTGTTCATTAGTCGCCTCTCTCTGGGTTGGGTGTGCGTCGCAGTTCCTGCCGTGGATCGTTTGCCGCCTTGTGGGTAAGCAGCTGAAACTTTGCTCCGCTTGCCAAAACGAGCTAATGCTCGCTTTCCCCCCAACCTAACAGCTCGTAGTCAACATTGCGATAGTGCCAGATGAGGCTGGAATGAGCACAGAGCTGGTTGCCCCTCGCCTGCCAGGGCAAACCGGCAACAGCGTCCAGCCGAGCATCAAACAATCACACACTTGCTAGCACTGTTTCTTTCTCTCCACGTCTACTGAGTCGCTTGGAAATTTTCCTGCCCTCTCGTCATCCTCGCTCCTTACATTGTTTTTCTCCCCACCATCCGCTCCCCATAGACCCTACGTCATTTACCTCACCGTTAACTCTACACTTTGCTTTCTCATCCATTATCTACTGTTGTACTTTACACAGCCTCTTATCATAATACTATTCCAAGTTTGTCTACGAGCAATTCGTTGAGCAAATGTTTCCCACCCGCCCAGCAGCTGAAACTTTGCTCTGCATGCCAAAACGAGCTAACGCTCGCTTTCCCCCCAACCTAACAGCTCATAGTCAACATTGCGATAGTGCCAGATGAGGCTGGACTACCGTGATCGCGCTCTTTGAATCCTTCTTTGAACTTTCTTCAATGTGGCCTCGGCTAGAACATCCCGGCAATGTCCAAATAGAACAACAGCACATTCTTCAACGAGTGTAAGTCGTCTTTGTTATCAGAGTTTCGTCTTTCGCTCTAAAACGTGCCTCTCCTCGCTTGTACATTTTATTTCTGTAATGACAGGGTCTGCACCTTCTTTGTGTACTGGATGTTCAGACGTGTATATGTAAATGCACTCAAAGTCCGTGGCTTTGCGTCCACACTAGCGATGGCGATGTATACCCATTGCGAGGGTGCTCGTGTAGGTGATGGTGGGGTAGCTCAAAATATATGCTAGTGGAAGGCCAGAAGGAGGATGGGGGTTTAGTGCCTGGAATAGAAAATTGAGAATTTGACGATTGGAGGTTGTGACAGGAAATCCCTTTTATGCGAGAATCATGAGAACAGGGTGTGGACATATGGTATAGACTCGACTGACATACCACCTAAAGGAGAATCTGACAAGCATGTGCTCACACTTTTTCAATTCTCGAACCATACAAGAGGCAATCTGAAGACCAAGAAATTGATGGCCAAAATTGACGATGGAGGCAGAACTGAAGTTGTTTTCAACAAGCATCGTTTCAATCCGAATATGCAAGGGAAAAAAACCAATTAATCACCAGATCATATACATGCATCGTCTAAGCCATGCACTGAGGTCGCTCTAATGATAGTAGGCTGTGCAAGAGCACCAGAACCTGGCAGGATGATATATAAACACCTGTACTTACCGTGTATAGCTGATATATGCACAGCTGTAGTTAGAGGACAGATTTATATATCAAAACAACTGTAGTTACCTTTCCGTCGTTCCCTCCTGGCTGATGTCTCAACCAATGACCAGCAACACTGCTGGCTATTGGCCCACCGTCGTTTGCCCACCCTGTGGTAATTATAACTCACATCAGATCTGTTTTCGAACTGTTAGGGATGAGCTTCTTCCGATTGATGCTACTTCTATTCCTCCTATTCTCCGTTTGACAGGCCTGCCATGTTTCAAGCTGCCTTCCCTTCATGATGTATTGTCCACTTGTTTCCCGCTTGATATGTTTTCTACTTTCCAATGTTTCGTGATTTGTTTTTTTTAATCCAGGAAACAAATTGTTCTTGCAAGTATTAATGAATCGATATACATATATATATATATATCTATACCACTTTCCGATGTTTTGTGAATGTTTAAATTTCCAGAAATACAGATACTGACGAATGTAATAGCTCATATGCGTCGACCCATACATCCTTGCAATGCGCAAGCATTGACTCACAGATATCAGCCTGACGAAGAGCATATGCAGCTTGTCCTTCCTGATTACTGTCACCACTGTTCCGCGCTTCATCAGCCTTTGTCTTCCACATCTTGATATCCCACATAAATGATGCCTGTACCCGCCGCATTTCTTCCTCCAACAAAAGACACTCCTCCTGCCAGCGGTGAGCCCTTGCACGAGTTTTAAACCACTCCAACCATAAAGCTAAAGACTTCAATCAATATCAACATTGCCGAGAGAGACGTGACTGCACATACCTTCTTGCATTCCGGCATTGCTATCCCTGACCCCTGCACTTCTCCAGATCCAGGACATTGTGCGTTGTCCCTTGCTCACACCTTCTACTTGAGCTGCTGTCAGACTACGGACATCGTCATCGAGGAGAGGCTGCAGTGTCTCCTCCCATGTCATCTCCAAAAGCGGGAGTGATAGCTGTGCGAGCGCTGCCCGGGTTTGACGATAGCCGCCCACACTGATTTTAATTCGCTCGTTGACCCCCTCGATCAATGAAAGGCTGCGTGTCACCATCCTTTGGCCACGAGTGTGGAGGTTCTTTGTCTTGTATAACTGCGACAACAGAAGTAACAGACGTCGAATGTCTGCCAGGTGATCGAATGCTTGGGAGTAACGCAGCCACCACTCATACCAGAGTAGACGTTGATTGCTACAGATCAAAATCGCCTGTGACGGGAGATATAGGTTGAGATCATGGGCTTCGACTGGTTCCCCACCCCCCTCTTCATCCTCCTTCGCATGCAAGGCCGTAGCACCAGGCATGTAGAGTACCTGTATCTCACACCACGCATCAATTTTCCGACGCAAAGCATTCTTCCGCTCGATAAGCTTGGCCCGCTGAAGGTTGGTTGAGTGTGAACCTAATTTACTGCAGTCGTAGCGTAAGCGACATCTGCATAAAGGTTCGTGTTCAAAACGCAATACTAGATAGACAATGCAAGAAATTACTCACTGCTGTGTTTCTAGTTCGATACCTTGGGTTACGAGCATGCTTGGGGTGACATTATTGTGAAGGATGATAGACCCCCCGCTTTCCAGCTCTGCCCTGTCCTCGTCTGCAAGTTGGAGGCGTACTTTATGTTCAGAGATAGCTGTAAACGTGTGAGTCACAGTTGGGAATGATGAGAACGAGCCACTGACTAGCTAGTTCCGCATAGAACGGATTAGGCCTCGTGTTGTCTAACTCCCATGCCTCGATGCAGGCAGTCCACTCCCTTGTACTCTCCGCAGGTAATGCAGCGCTGAATTCTTCGAAAGCTAAAATGTGCTCATCCCTTGCAGGCACAGCTTCCTTGACCTTACGTAAGAATGTAACTGCTGAAGATGTGTCCAGTATTAGTAACCTCCAGATATATGCAAAACTAATGACTTACACATCAACGATACTTTCCACCAATTATAGTTGCCAAAGTGATCATCCAGAGTATCACGGCGAGATCCCGGACCCATTTCCTTTGTACTGTTAGCCACAGCATTTGTCGCTGCCCATCCCCGTTCGGGTGCCTCGCCATCTGTTCGTCCAACATAGGGAGTAAAGTTGAGGGAAAAGGATGCCTGGCAAAGAAGTATGTGCGCCGCAAGATGGAATTTTGGAACCACATAGGTGATGACGAGCGTCCAGAAGATCATGGTGAGGTAGATCGGATATGCCATAAATCGCTTCAGGATATTGCGAGCCCACTGACAAGCGATGTCGTATGAGACGACCACGTGAAGCGGAGGATTTTGACGAAGGGTAGACATGAAGATATAATCCATGTTGACATAACCGTAATTACCTTGTCAAAAAGAGCCACTCTATAATCAAGGAAACAATATGTACCGCTCTCCTTTCTGCAAATCCCCGACACCCACAGGACGCTTCATGTCGTGTCGGATGCAGTCCACAGCACCAACCCCACTTGCTGCAGTACCTTTACCTCCACACATACTTGCTGATTTAAACACGTCATGATTGTTGCAGGTGCTTACATCATTGGGGATCTTGTCACCATATTCGTCTAGATAGCGCTTGAATCGTGTTTCGTCGACGACATACGCAAACCCGTGGTTGAGACCAGGATCACGTTCCTGACTAGAGACATTCAAGCGTTTGAGGTGGAAGTTTGCATCAATTCCCAGGAACAGGGTATACAACCACCTGCCACAGAGTTGTATGTAAATGTTCGCGTGGGGTCAAAAAAAAACTTACTGCCGATTTTCAGGCGCATCCTTCCAGTCCGGTGGCAAATTTTTTCCAGGCTGTGGACAGGCAGGGCACAGCACAGCACATTCACCCTCCTGGGTACCCTTGACACCTGATGGGTCATGACCACGACCCATCTGTTTGAGAAGCCAAACATGCCGCCATTCTCTAACCATTCTCAAGAACGAGGAATAGTGATCCTGTAATAACAATTAGTCAGACCTATGCTTCAGGAATATGGGAATACTGATATATGAACGGGGGGTGGATTAGTCCCGGTATTATCAGTCTGCTGAGCAATGGAGTGATAAAACTCGAATGCTGAGACCTTCAACATGAAGCTCAACATTTGAAACTGCTTTAGGACATTGAACGTAGCAGCAGACTTCGGCTCTAATACAGTGGCTGGGAGTAGTTGAGCACGAAGTAGCTGCACATATCGCTGCTGCACATGCTCGCAATCACAGAAAGCCAACGAAACTGAGTGGATAGCGTTGACATCAAAAACAACGAAGTCATCCTTCATGGCAAGGGCAGGATTCCTACACCGCATTCCAGGCGCATGCCCAAGTTGAATTCGAAGGCCCAGAGCTTTGAGAGTTGTCGATTTGAAAAATGACCCATTCCATTCCTATGGAAGCACTGTGAGCCCAGCACAATCAAGTATAAGAAAAGCAAGTACTTGTACTCTATGGAATGGAGACGCGAGGTGATTGTCGACCGTGCAGGTACTACAAAACATCCAAGCCTCATAACAATCGATACATCGGATGTGACCTCGTTCTCCAGAACAGGAAGGGCAAGGCTCATCGGGGTCACTGTGTCCCTCATGTCGTAGAAGCTCCTGAATGAAGACATCGATTTCAGATGTCCAAGAGAGAAGGGGATTATCCTACGATGCATTAGTTCCAGTAAAAAAAAGAGATCAAAAATTGTACCCCAAACAACCGCCGCTTGCGTTTAACCTGCTCATCGCGTACAGTACTGACATATCCAGGCTCTAGCATCCTTTCAGCATGTCCCATATCGTCTTCATCATCACTAGATACTGGCATGTCGATGTCCATTGGTTCATTCTCTCTCCAGAAGATGGGGTCGGGAGCCGCGCGAGCAGGCCGCTTCTGAGGCGACGCTGGCATCTCATAGTAAGTGTTGCTGGTAGAGAGGCCGCACAAAGCAGGTTGGACATGAGTGTGAGTTTGGGTGACATGAGTCGGTTGAGAGGTGAGGGTTTCATCATCGTCACTATCAATGTACTCGATTATGTTGGCTGTGCGCTTGGGAGGCATGATTATTCATTTAGTGAACAGTGAATAAGTCATCTTACCAACCCCTTCAAATACCACTTGGACTCGTATATATTTTGCTCCCAATTATTTATGATCCCTTCGGTCTTGAGCCTCAGAGGGGAATGCATCGAGCTATGCCCAGATTGCGGATCCAGGTAAGATATTGCAGATATAGACCAGACAGGACAGCAAGTAAATTCTGAAGGTACGATGGTGGAAACGATAAGACTAGTGTTTTAAGGTCCGGTCCAGTCCGGTTTTTTTGCCTTTTTTGGATGTAACTGCGACTGTAACCAGTTACAAAATGTCTGGATCATAGTGTAACTGTAACTGGACCGCACATAACCGGTTAATACCGGTTACACACTGGTTTATTGACCAGTCATAACCAGTCTATTTTAGGACCAGTTGGTAACCAGTCTTAACCAGTTTTAACTGCAGTTACAACTGGTATTCTGTATACTAATATTGCCACAGCTTCAAGCTAACTAGCTTGTATTGCACATTTATTGGGTGAGGCTTTGAGATTGCCAACCTGAGTAGGTGACCGATTCTATAGCGCAGATGGAGACGCACAGTCCTTGTCTATGACACCAAGCGATCCGACTCACCTGCGAGACATTATTTACATTTCACCAGTTTTGACAAATCAACTCAATCCAATTAGTTAAACATGCATAACACGTCGTAAAAGAATCCGATTGCCTTGCGTTAGAGACGAAAAACGTGCGCCCACATCCGCGCTACAGATTCGCTCTCTTGCACAAGTTGTAATTCTCAAGACCACACCCAATATATGCAAAGGGATAATGGGCCAAGGTTATATTACCAAGTCATGACTATAGAAATCGGTTTGGTCATATCTCACTCATTTCTGGATGGATTTGGATGACCCAGGAACTGATATGATCCGAAATTGTCACAGCATGCTACTCATGTACGTATCTCAGACCGTGGTTCGGTCTTAGACCGGTTATAACCAGTTTTTCGTCGGTTACAATGTTTTTACACATCGCACATAACTGTAACTGCGACCATACTATAACTGGACATAACCGGACTGATAGTCCGGTTACATCGGTCACAGTCCGGTCCGGTTTCGGTCTTTTTTGCGGTTACAATGACCGGACCTTTAAACACTAGATAAGACAATCAACGTGTCGTGTAATTGATAAGGCCTAAGGATCAACAATGTCACCTGATGACAACGCATCAATTTCAAACAAGTCACATGCAAGATACAAAATACGCGTCTACAGATTTTCACTAATATAAAAAGGTGTAGTGTCCAAGCTTAAGATACAAGGACAGAAATAATAATGGAGGTGTGGAATACCACACGGTGTTCCAGCATCCCGACCTTCTACATATGCAATCAGACTCTCACTTACAAGTGAGAATTGTTCGTCTCCTAATTTTAGTTGCGGGACTTGAGGTTCCTTGTGTGTCCACGTAAGTGAAACGGTAGACAAGAATGCAGAGAGCCCACCATCGAGATATGTCCCATTTTTTCTATTGTTACCTCATCCTCCCAGCTCGACGATTCAGGTACCTGAAGGGTGCTCCATTGAGCTAGGTTCCTTAGATCCTTTTGGATGCGCTATATACAGATACCATGATAAGATATTATTTAAACATGAAATTGTAAAACTTACAGCCTTTATGTGTGTTACAGCCCACTCGTAATACTCTTGATCACCATGAAAGATGGGGTCGGAAAACTTGTCGATTGGATAACGATCTAACCAGATGAGGATAAGAGTGTCGAAGAATGCATCAAGCTTGTCTTGTTCGTTTGCTTGAACGTAATAGGGTGTAAGCGTCTCAAGAAAGGCAGTTTGGCCCATTTCAACAATGCCGGCAATTCAGGGCATCTAAGTAGATCTGATCGATCATGGTGTTAGATAGCCGAACATTTGTTACTTACCGGAGGGAAACGATCAGGGTTTTTTCAGAGACTAGTAGATAGTAGAGTGAAAATTTAAAAAGTTGAAGAGAGGCCAAGGATGATTCAAAGAATCGACTGTATAGTACCACATAACAGTTGCACACAATCCGTTTTACCCAGCAGGTTGACTTTTTGGGCTGATGACTTGTCCATTCCGACGAACTTCCGAATTCCGAGACATGAATACTTTTCAAATTCTGGGGCAGGTACAGGTTCGTTGATCAAATAAAATACATATTTGAGGTCCTGTCATTGCTAGTAAGATGTTCTACCAAGGTTGCAAATTATAATACACAAGTCCTGAGTAAAAGTCAGACGAAAGTATTGGAGGCTGTAAACTCGTCCAAACTCTCTTAGCCGTACCTCCATGGGGCGTCCTTGTCTGTACCACACTTCTGAGCAACAGTGCATTGCCAATAGGGCCAAAAGCCACAGGCACTATCAAAGGCAAGCCTTTCATACTTCTAACTGGCTGCAGACTTACGCTGTAACTTCATGGGGTAGGAATAAATCCGAACTTCGAGATAGACGGCGATCAAAATACCGCGAGAGCGTGTTGCAAAACAAGTACGTTTCTTACTAAAGTCTAAACTAGATCTATCTCGAGCTCATTCTAGTACACCTATTGTAGTGTAGTGATTGGCATGGCGGTCTCTGCGTCAGCATCTGTGAACGACAAACCTTCATCTGAGCAAAGGTATGTCTTCCTCAAGTTCTTTCAAGCAACCGTAAGGACTCGCAACTACTATGGTAGAGATCTTCACTACTGCTGCGAGAGAGTTGCACAATTGTCCCTGAAGTTTAATACGCTCGTCGATACACACCCCACAAAATATGTCGACACACTGTTATCCGCTTACTATGCATTGTCAGGCAACAAGGACCTTCTTGGCGACGCAGTTCTAACTTTCTCAAGGTACCAAAAGTCCATTCAACAGTACGAGGACGAGATATTGCAGTTGGGAGGGGTAGATTTGGAATGGCACGAGGCAAACAAGTTGTCAAAGCGGGTGCGCGAGGTTGCACATTGGATGGAGGAGATATTTTGTTTGGCCACAGTGGATCCCGAGGGGTTAATTGCATTGCATGCAACAAAACAGCTTATGTATCAAGTAGTTTGAGACTAGTTCATGGTTCACATGCATTCAGAGCATCAAAGCAAAGCAAGAAATATCGACAGCAATACATGATATGTGGCTGGCTAGCAAAACGAGGAGCAAATACTGTACATACAACGCCACACCAACGCAACCCAATAAACACAACGCAACACTATCAGTCCTTGAGTAGCAACTTCACAGTATCGAGGCCTAGTGCTGCTTGAAAAGCTCCCAGTGCCGCCTCGAGGGTCGAGTACTTCTTTCGGACGGAACACTTGACGCCCATAACAAACGAGTCTGCAAGTGCCTGGAGAAGTGAACTGTTCATGAGTTTGTCATTGGGGATATAAGTAAAAT
>QFEU01001460.1:0-24020 GCA_003316345.1 Tricholoma terreum | reverse complement strand
CGACATGCTTTAGTAGACTTGGAATTTCATATACTGCTTAGTATAGATACAGACATGTACATATATATGTACACTCGAATTGACAAATATGCAATGAAATATGATTGAAACTTATGTTTACTCTCGTTGTATAAGACCTGTAACCTACCGAAATGGTTAGTGTGCGCAACGTGGACAAGTTCATGGCCGTCTGAGTCTATTGAGGTGTGACCCCTATCCTCGCGTCGCCTAATCCTATCGGTATTTCTATTCTTATTCTTATCTCTCTTGACGACCGAGGCCTTGACGGCCGAGGCTTGATTATTTTATTTTTATACTATTTCATATTTGCCAACCTTCGATAGGTTTTTATTCAGCCCCTCTCGGTTGACCTACCTCAGTCGTTTACCCCTTTCGTGTAACGCCTGAGGTATGGTCTTTCTACTTATTATCTTCTTACCTTACTGATTACCTATTGTACCTAGCTTATCACTATGTTCTGACAGGTACAGTTTTAATGCAGTCGTTTACCCCTTTCGTGTAACGCCTGAGCTTATCACTACGTTCTGACAGAGTCCAGTCATGGTCTTGGCTCCACCATCTCCATTTGATCTCCATCGCGTTGCAAGATCAGGACCGGAAACACTTGCCTGGAGAAATCTGAGGGTACACTGTGCTGCTCCTGGTAACATCCTGCAGCACTGTAGCTGTGGCCTCAGTGATCAGAGGACACATCTACACCTGGTGGGACTGGTCGGTGTCAGGAGGGTTGTTGTTACTGCAATTTTCACGCTTGTGGCAATTTGGCAAAGACTGCGGCGACTGAAATCATGAGTCTGGGTCGTCTTTCCTGTGCAGTAGCATTGCTGTCGTGCACAGCCCATTCATCTGTGTACAGTCAGCATGATATGACAACTGGTATCAAGGTTGTTGGGAGCTAAGGAAATGGTGGGGGGGATAATCTATGTGTTGGGTCTTGACGACACTGTGGACAGAAAGAAAACCCTGAGAAAATAAATCACGTAGGGCATCGGGCCAATAGCCTGACGCAAGTTGAGGGAAGAGATTGAGGGACAGAGTTGGGGATGAAGTTGAGGGTGCAAGTCGTGGGGTAGAGCACGACTTGCACCCTCGGTGGACTCAATGCCTCAACTTAGGGACTCAATTCCCTCAAAATTTGAGGGAATTGAGGGATCAAATTGAGTCCATACCGGAGGTGTGTGAAACACCCTAATGACAGATACCGACAAGCATGACCTGGATAAGATCACGCACAACTGTACTCACCTAAATCGCATCGTGTTTGTCTGTACGAGAGACATGACCTTATTCAATGCTTGCCGCTGCCCTGCCATTGCTTACGCAGATCCCACCCCGTAGATGAGGAGTTCGCAGAACCTTTCTTTTACACCAAAACTGGACTGACATCAGGAAAATGAACCGAGTTAACAGAAATTTGAAATCGGTTGCGAATATGCTTTAAGTATTGGGAAGCTATGTGGTTACAAGCCGCGACAGTCACGACGGTCGACCTACCTGTGGGACAGTGTCTGGGGTGTAGGTACACTCCCCGCTCCCCGCGTTGCAGTAGAGCGCCGTTCTGCTGGTAACGAACTTGTTGACATCGATGACTTGGTGATTTTCCCGATCTGGACGCGTACGGTGATAACCGAACGACGCGTTCTTCTCAGTCAAAAACGGAAGAAAACCAGCTTTCAATCTTGATATCGAACCATGTCGGCCGCTGGATCCCAAGAGTCTGTTCCAGCAGCCAAGGCACCTGTTGACGGAAGACTAACATATCCTCCGTTTCCTCCAGTCCCACAAGGCGTCACCATCGTCCCTTTCAACAAATTCAAAGAACGCGGCATCCAGATCTTTGCCATGGAAGAGGGCGACGACGTGGAGCGCGATGGTCTAGGTATTCCGACCGTCCAGCTGCGCGTTCAGCACGATACAGATATATGCAAAACCGAAACAAACAGGAGGAAGAAGGCGAAGAAGTCGCAGCACATGTCGACGTCTACCGCTGCCCCTGGCGTCCGAAGGGAGTGGTGGGAGCAGTGGATGGAGGCAGAAGACTTGAGAGTTTCCATTGGTGCCTATAATCCGTGGGTCTGATCCATCCTATTTTGCCCATCAAGACATATCCTTGTCTTTCCTGACCATTCGTTCTTCAGAAACGCATCTCCGATCGATAGACTGTATGAAGCAGCCGCCGACTTCCGTAAAGGTCGGCACTGGCCTCCTGCACCTACAGGAATCGCTGCCATGTGGGATCAGGTTCGCATTTTCATGTCCCTCCATAATGACCTGATTCGTATTCCTCAATTAGTTCCGCCTTTTCATTGGTCTTCTTTCGAATACGCCCATCTGGACAAGGACAGACAAGGCCCCACAAGACAATGACAGCGCCTCGGATGACGATGATGAAGATGATATGCCCTCGGACGTGGAAGTACACGAGGCCGGCACGAACCTCGTTGCAGCAGAACTTGGGCCACAACCCAAGAAATTCCAAACACGCCCACGCGCGAGGCCTCCCTACTCGATGTATGGTACTGATCCAGTTCCCGTTGGCAGCGATGCCGAAGTCAAAGATCTACTGAACGAAGAGAACGCACGGAAAGAAGAGAAAGTTGTCACGTTCCTGAATGATCCTGAGGAACAAATGAAGATATTTTTGTCGTCATACATGAGGAAACAAGGCTTGATCTGGCATGTCATTCGTCCCTTCATTCACACAACACGTCTGTCTAACGTGCCGGATTCTATCTAGGGCCGACCGCAACCTCATCAACTACCCGCGTCTTATCGGTTTCTTCCTTCGATTTCTTCTTCGCAACCGCGTTTTCCCCGAATCGAGTCACGACCGGGACTTCCGCCACGCCCTCGACATCGTAGATCTAGCACAAAAAGAGCTGATCCTGACGTCTAAGCTCGCGAAGGAGCTCCCTGATAGATTTCACTTGGCATGCACAGCGTGTTGGGGTACGAAAGCACGTGGATATAGGCGGCTTACGCTTTTGGACGAAGAGCCAGAAAGCGCTAAGGCATCAGAAGTCGGAGCTGAAAAGAGGGATGTTGAGAGAGGAGAGCCCGAAGCCAAGAAACCGAAACTCGATATTGACGAGAACCACGACATCGATCCCTCCGATGCAGCAAAAGCGGCAGTAGAGAAATTCGAGGAAGAGTTGAAGGCAGCCAACGTCCAAGTTATCAAAAAGGCCGAAGATATTCTGATGGACGAGCCAAACATAGATGCGGACCAAGAACGCGACTCCAACACCAGCGCCTGGGCCTCTGGCGGCTGGGGCGATGAGAGCTATGACCCGTCTGCGTTCGCTCCAGGTGGCGGTTCTGATCCTTGGACAGCCCCAACGACCAATTGGGATCCACCTGAGGTCCACTCGCTCATTCCGCTGCTGGGCCCAACCGCACTCCCTCTGACACATACGCCCGGCGTTGCAGAGTGGTCCGTGCGCCACATCAAATCATTCAATTCTCCGCCCGCACCCAATACGCTTCCCAAGTCACCTGTGGAGACGGAGGAAGACCCTGAGGCGGTTGAGCTGGAGCTGGAGAGAAGGCTTGCAAAGGTCGTCCTTGGGCCATGGATTGGCTGGGATCAGGCGCGCGATGAGATGCCGCATCTCGCGAGGCCAAGGATTTTGGAGAGTTCTAGGGGCCCAGTTGTTGTTGAAAGTGGGAACGCAGAGGCTGCTTCTGATCCTGCTCCTGCCCCTGCTGCTGATGGACCGAAACCGCATGACCCGCTTAAAGACGACATCACTATTCTCGTTGAGCCTGCTATACTCGAGTATCTGAGCCTTGGTATGGGACTCGGTGGTACATGGGTTCAGATCGCTCGTGTGCAGGACTTTGCTGAAGAGGGCGCGAAAAAGAAAAAGAAGAAAAAGAAGGGCAAGTCGAAGAAGGTGGCCGACCGGTACTGGTATATCGATGAGCTGCTGATGATCTTGCCCAGCTTTTATATCTAGGTGTGTGTTACGCTTGACCGTCGTTCCATGCTTTTTGTGTTTTGTCTTGCCAGTGCTTCTTCCGCTATCGTATATATCTCAACGTTGCCTCTGTTGCTCGTGTCCGCTATGCCGTCAATGTAGCATTATCCTACCACCGTTTGCATTTCTTGCTATCTACCATAAATGTACCAGAATCAAGTAGATTTGTAGTCGAACCATAAGTGTAACATACTGCTTTATGCCAATGCAACTCTATCGTAGCCCATTCGAGCGAGTGACCGTGTCAACAAACAGCGGCACTCGATGCAACTTTGGGTCCGTTGGTGAAGCCGATGAAGTCTTATTTGACGAGCATAAGCATCGCCTTCAGAATACTATTATCGATGGTCCTGCATCAGAAAACTAGAACGCTTCCCGAGCTAGATGACTTGAGTTGAATATGTGGCAATAAAAAGTTCAGTCAAGGCCTTATGACACTGTGTTCCTGTTTGTCTAATTTTCAATATCATTTGAAATAAACACGACGTTCAAGTTCCTTCACGAACTTCGACGAGCTCACAGAATGTCAAAACGAGGACCCTCTCCTCCCCTCGAGGGAACTTTGGTAAAAAGGGCCAGAGCTACTCCCCCGCCGTCCAACCAGATTGCCATTTCCTCCTCTGGCGACGAAAGAAGCAAAGGATTGATTAGAACAGTCCAACGAACAAGTAGTCTTGAAGCGCCTATCATTAGTCTAGCCGGAGCCCATTCAGTGCGTCGAGCGAGAGCTTTGGAGGTGTACTAGAGGCTTATACTCCAGAACCTTTTCCAGGCAGAGATTCTGAGTTGTAGATTTGACCCAACTGGCCAGAACATAGCTGCATGCTCAGCCGACCGAAGCGTTTGTAAGTGCCTCCATTACAACCCAATCCATACGCACATAATTAATCCTGGGCATCTCCAATAGCGCTATGGCGAACTTATCCACCGAACACCAACTACGGCCTCCTCTCTAATCTCACAAAAGCACCAATCCTAGACCTACAGTGGTCGCTATGCTCTCCCACCATCTACACCGTCTCCGCGGACCATCTCCTCTGCACGACGGATCTAACGACAGGACAGCGCATCCGCAAAATTCGCGCCCACCGTGAAATTATCAATAGCGTAGACAGGACGATGGCAAGTGGAAGTGGCATTGAGCTCTTGGCAACCGGGTCGGACGATGGGACAGTCAAGATATGGGAGGGAGGGGAGGATGGAAGGAAGAATTCTGTTGCAACTTTTGAGATTGGGTGTCCCGTCACGTCAGTTTGCTGGAGTGCGGACGCAGCGAACGTGTATATCGGAGCGCTGGACAACGAAATCCATGTTCGTCATACCATCTTCCTCCTCCCCCCATTTTCCGTATTGACGCGTATACGGGTCAGGTGTACGATCTTCGCAAAAATGAGCAAGTGTACTCCCTCACAGGGCACACTGATACGCCCACCTCACTCTCCCTCTCGCCGAATGGCTCGTTCATCCTCTCCCCCTCCTTTTCCTCACAGACACTCATCCACGATGTGCGGCCGTTCTCCCCGTCCCCCACGCGAATACATCGTGTTCTTCATGGTGCGCCGGCTGGGTTCGAGAACACACTGCTGAAGGCAGCGTGGAGCAAGGATGACGGCGGGCGCCGTGTCGCTGTTGGCGGTGCGGACAGAATGGTGTGTGTGTGGGAGGTGGATAGTGGAAGAATTCTATATAAGGTATTGTGCTGTGCTGTATATCATCCTGTGGATGAAGACTGATGTATATCCCTGATTAGCTGCCTGGCC
Source organism: Tricholoma terreum (assembly GCA_003316345.1). Classification (NCBI taxonomy): domain Eukaryota; kingdom Fungi; phylum Basidiomycota; class Agaricomycetes; order Agaricales; family Tricholomataceae; genus Tricholoma; species Tricholoma terreum. The sequence goes on along the minus strand of QFEU01001460.1, from coordinate 18,259 downwards.
ATAAAGGGACGGTCACATCTGTGGACTTCCACCCGAAGGAACCTATCAGTACGTGAACTGTCTACTAGTTCTCGTAACACGGTGGTTGACGGGTCTGTCATCAGTCTTGACGGGCAGCAAGGACGGAACGATGCTTATGGGCGAGTTGGAGGCCAGCATAACAATCTAAAACATCTCCTGTGTCCTTGTAGTCCAGTCTAGGTGATTCATCACGCACGTTAGTACAGAAAATGTGCGGATTGGAGGTGATGAATTGGTGGAACCGGGGACACTAGACGCGATACGAACAGGCCGTTTTTTTTTCAATCCATGCAACGCGAGGATATCACACCACTGTATCTCTCAACGCCTGACAATCGGGCAGAATGCGGAGCTTATGATGCGAAAACTGATATATTTGAATTCAGCTAAATTACTCAGTACAATCGATATAGCGCTAGCATACATAATAGAGAACGAGTTGAGCCACGATTCTTGGCACTTGTCATCTTGCCCACACCTTCCACTTGATTTATGCTACATCGTTAACTTGACCGTTACTCTCAGGCTGTGTGTGGTCCGCCTCTGGCTCATAGCGGAGACCCTGTTCATTCAACAGCATCACATCTCGAATGAAGGGGCAAGACTTCGACCCCTCTGAATAGGCCAGAAGTATCAGATTTTGCTGCCGAGGCGAAAAATGAACATCGGGAGATAACTTGATGTACTGCTGGTGACCCCCAGGGAGTTTTTCTAGGGAGTGTTTCTTCTCGAGCGCGATAACTTCGAAGCTTGCAGCGACATCTTCAAGTTTCTGCAAGTGGTGGGATACTCTTAAAACTAGACTGCCTATCGCGGGGCCTTTAAACATCACTTGGCAAATTGTATTTTCCACATTGCTAAACTTGCTCTTGCGAATCACTTCGGAACTCTCCACCTGCAAACCATGTTCTTCGAGGGCATTCTTTATTGCCTTCCTCTCTCTGGTTTGTATGCGAGTGATCTGTGTATAATCGCTCCTCACACCCTTGAATAGTGCTTCAAGTTCCAGTTCCCTCACAAGCAATGAATCAGTGGGCCGTATAATTGTCGTGGACTTCGTCAGAAAAGTAACCTTGATAAGTTCCGACAGTTGTTCAGGGGCTGAAAACACCAAGCAACTGACTCGTTTGTTCCTAAGAACTGCACGAGAAATTGCTTCAAGGCGCTCAAGATCATTCTGAGTCTGAAATTGGGTCTGATTTATGATCTGCCAATTTCTGCTGATGACTGCCACTTTTGCGATGTCTTTATAATACTGGAATTTATTGTTGCAGGCTTTTAACTCTTGCTGAAGTCGGTCTTCAATATCTTGAAGTTCACCATACAGTCGATCCTCCATGTGTTTTCTCCTCAATGCACATCTACCTGCAATATTGCTATACTTTGGTTCTTCTTTATTGGTATTCTGAATCCTACCAATCATCCTTTTAGAACCAGGTTCCAGCCAAGATTCCAGCCCTTTCAGACGAGTCTGTGATGTTGGAGAGGTAATCTTTCCTTTCATACCCTTAGTAAGCTCTAACCATTTCTTCCAGCTTCCATCAATGCTATCAATTAGCATCTTCCATTGCTTTTCTACTTGCTTCTGGTCTTTGCTGCTTTGAGCCCAAGTTGGCTGTTGATCCTTCACCCTTTTCAGTCTCTGATACATCCTTGCCCTTTCTTTTGTTAGGCGCATGTATGCATTTCTCCATTGATTATTCACCCACTCCTGCATTTCCTGTGGGCCCAATCTCATTCCATAGCCTGTTTGGATGGCATCCTTCATTACTTGACGACTTAGAAGCCTGTGCTCCCATGCACTTGACTCCTCAATAAAGAGATGTTCTATCCCTCCATACTCCTCAACAAACAATATCTCAACTTCCAGCTTCTCTTCCTTGTATTGTTCTGATTCAGGGGCAAGTTCCTGTAACTCAAGCTCTGCTTCATGCTGAAGTTGTGACATGTACTGTTCAATCCATAGACCTCTCTTCTGGCATAGAGCTTGCTTGGTTTGCTGAAGTTTTCTGTATTCAACAAAACTACTAGTATGTCCCAGCTTATACTCTGGTGCATCTGGTGTAATCCTCCTCCCTATGTGTGTATATAGCTTGGGGTCATTTGTTATAAAGGTCCAGTCAGATGTAATTGTTTCTTGATCACTCCTGCTCTGTATGTGCAACAGATTAAGAATGTCTTGATAATGGGACTTGAGCTGGTCCACCAATATTGTATTTTTCCAAATAGTGTCATTTTTCTCAGAAGTAATATTTTTCAGTTGAATCATTATGCCATCCTTGGAACTTGAAAGTGGAGCCCTATCTGCATCATATAAAACATACTTTCTGGGGCCATCACCACTACTCCAATGGAAGACCCTGTAGACACGTTCCACATGTTCAAATACAGTAATGTATAGCATACTGTCTAGTGGAGGATTTGGATGATTCCTTGACCAAGTTTCATTTGATGAATCATGGTGAGTAAGTGTGTACCACAAAGAAATGTTTGGGTAGTCCAATTTCTTTGCAAGCCCAGTGCACAAAGTCAAAGTTGGCAGAAATTCCTGGTGCTGGATGATAGGTAGCAATTTTCCTGCACCGATTTCATTTGAAAACTCCTTGCAAGTGGGCAATGTCTGGATATGGGGAAATGTGATAGTTATAGGGTTTGGTTCATCAGCAGGATTCCAACCCCACAGGATCATACGGATCAAAGAAAGTGCTGCTTCACAAGCAAGCCAAATAATTGGCCCAGTACCATTTCTGCTACTTTGCACCACACTGAAACATCCAACATATCCAACTACTGATCCAATGCAGCCAAGAAGAAGAAGAATGAGAAAGGGCCAGATAAGTGGATGTTCAGTCCTTGTATTGAGGAGTATATGAAGGTCCTGAACTTTGACAGTTTGATGCCCTTTCTCAGTGTCTGTAGAAAGGGTTTGAATTGGCCAGAGTTGAGATATAGCACAATTAAAAAAGCTCACCTTCTTTGAGCTTTGCCTCAACCCACTTCTTGAGCTTCCTTAACAGCAGCTTGTGGGTCTTGTAGGTATCCCATGAAAAGTCCTGGTGGGTGTCCTTTTCCATCTCCGAGTTTATGATTGCATCAGCAGCCATAAAAATTGGATGATCCCTCATCAGTACTATAAACCTCCGCTGTATAACAATTTGAATCATTGTTGCTGTAAGAAAACTGCCAAGTGCTCTAGTGATGGGAAATGCCCATCTCACAAAAGGAGGAAGTTGACTACCACTCCAGGTGTTCAAATAAATGTATGGGGCAATGCTCAAAGAGCAGAAGAGAGCAGTCAAGCCAAACATCTTGACATTCCAATCCAAACAGTCAATTGACACAGTCACCTTGTTGACATCATCAATTTTGAGTTGATCCTTCAGCAAGGTGGATAGACGCGACTCCGCAAGATGGCTGCTCTTCTCATTCGGATCAGCCATGATTAAGGGAAGATTGTCTCCCTTGGGTTCGAATCCCGCATCATGCAGCCCCCGGGCGCCGATTATGCTCCAAAAGGGCACTGAGATATCGACTCCAGCTACAAGGGCCTTGAATCCTGCTCGAACGATGCCAAGACTCCCAAAGATGGACATTGGTGTTGCCGCAACATACAGATAGCCGCTAGTCATCGCAGATGCCACATGGTTTTCGCATTGTTCACTTCCGAGGAGCGGTAGAAGCGCCGAGATATCTTGTATTCCGTTTGTGAGCGTAGTACCAATAACGTTAACAGACGATTGGATGTCCATGGCGCTAACTTGGTGAACGCAGTCTGGAGAGCCTGAGGACGATTGTCAGCCCATGCACAGGATGGTAATAAAACATGTTACAGACGTAGATGGGTGTCAGATTGGAAAAGATACTTCCCTGGCAACGGGTGCAGCCTACTTATCAGCAGGTCAAATGATGTCCTTGTTGACGGACACTCACACGCCAGTCTCATGTCTTCTCATGTCATACACCGGCATGTCATGGGTGCAAACGCCTTCATTAACCTTTTCAGGCTTCATCTGCACTTCGGTGGATATGTACGAGTATCAGACCGGAATGGATCCGAACCATGCGCCACGCTCCTAACGACGTGAATAGTGTCTAGACAGAAAGGCATTGTGTTTATGATTGGAAGAGTGCCAACAAGGATCGGATCGATCGGACGTTGTCGCTGCGTACTTATTTATATGTACCGTGAGCGCTTGAGCCAAACTTGGAACACTGCACGGATAGGATGAATCAGAAACGAGGTTCACACTGGCAGGGGGTCGCCGTAGAGCTCTCGTCCCGCTACAACATCCCTTCCATCCAGCTAGCTTCCGAGGAACAGGCTAGATAGGACAGACGCGGTCCCACTGAGGTATCGTAAAGTTGGAAATGCGACGCAATACGATAATCAGGTTTGCAATTATGGGACACAACGTATCTATGGTATACATGTGTACTATTGTAATAGAGATGCGACGGACAGGGTACAAAATATGCGCAGGAGATAAGGAACATGTATGGAACGAGAAGACACAACGTATGGACAGGCAAAAAGGTTCAAGCAACATACGCAAACGTATCTTTCGAGCCGTCCACTCGTTCGATGTATTCTTTCTCCAAAAGGGTCTCGATAGCCTGAAATGATCCGGTGATTAACTGTTCGAAGGGCATCTCACGTATATAAATGATGAATCTACCTTCTTGATATCAGGTACCTTAGGGGAAAATCGCTGAGAGATCTGCGAGGTGACTTCCTGAATAAGCGCCTGATTCTTCATCGTCTTGCGTGCCTTCATGATTCTGTGGGCGGATGAGTTCCCTTCAGGTCAGAAAAAGAGACTGGTGCTTACCGAACGATCGTTGCCTGAATCACATATTTCCTGTCCTCATCGACGGCCTTCAGCACATCAGAAGACTCGGCTTTGACCTCTGCCTTGATAGGGAGATTCAAGTTAACACGAATCTTCTTTGACTTGAAGTCTGACAAATAATGCAATTAGCCAGACAACGAGAGAGTGACGCGAATCGACACACTAGGGTTAAGGTCATACTGGTGGGTTTCTTCATTGATCAGAATCTTTGCCTTCACTAGCAGCGCCAGCACCTGAGATAGCAGATCCTTCGTAATGGACGTCGCGGCGACTAGCTCATCCAAAGACATCGTATCATTCCTATTGTACTGCAGCAACACCGCCATCTGATAAGAGCTCGTCATCAGAATATACTTCTGGTTGAGGTAGTTCGTCCGTAGTTCGTTCTTAGAATAGTTCCACAGCCATGTAAGTTTGCGCCCTGAGTGTTTTGTCTGGTAATACTTTTGGAAGCGGTCATATGTAGAGACGATCTCAGCAGGGATGATGAAGTCATGTGGCGGCGAGTTGAGCGGCCAGAAGTTCGTGCCGAGCACCATAATGCTGAATGTAATCTCCATGTCGTCGTGGTTCTGTGACATGCGCTCCTTAAAAGAGTCGGTAATGTCTTTGCTGAGGCTCATGTCTGTTGTAGAGGGTAGTCAGCACGGTATGACGGGCCGCGCGCAAGGGGCATACCAGTGAACATGCGCTGGAGTTTGTTTGTGTACTCGAAACCGCACGCCTCCTTCAGCTTTGAGATCATGCTGGATTCACTCTCATCTGAAGCGGAGACCCCATGGATAAGCCGTTTGGAAAGTTTGGTTGTGTAGAACGTCTGGAACACATCCTTGTCTTCCAAATATTTGAAGAGCACCATCTATACAGGGCTGGGAGTGAGGAAAGTAGGTGGTAGCAAAACCATGGGCACATACCACACGATTCAATGCACCCTCTAGATCATCTTCCTCCGCCATCTTGTTGTTCCTCCGTAATAGCATATCAGCATGCTTCGCGATCAGTTCCGGCGACTTTGTCGACGATGTACCCGTCGCAGCATTTCGATTGACAAACTCCCGGCATGCCTTGTCTAGGCTTGCCGCAAACCCAGCTTCGCCCTTGAAGCTCCGCGTGACCGTCTCCGAATTCTTGCGATGGACTTCTAGTAATGCGTCTACATACGCTTTCGGATCCAATGCATCAACATTAGCTCCTCCCTCGCCAACAAGCTTCAAAATCGCTGCGAGTCCCGCTTGCTTGACATGCGCCTCGAATCGTTTTCGCAGAGGCTCCAGGCCCTCAGGGATACGCGAAAGCAGTGTATACATGCGCTGAAGATCCTCGTCCTGGTCAAAATCAAGCAGTGTCTGGAAACTTTCCCACATGTGCTCGGCGTGTTCGCGGAGGAGCACATGCTCGCATTTACTGATGAGTTCCTTGCGCGTTTTGGTGTTGAGGTACCGCTCAACACGGTCTTCCTCTTCCCGGATGCGCTCCTCTGCTTTCTTCAGGTAATCTGAGACACTGTTTTGTGCAAGGAACGACTCTGACTCCTGCTTGTAGTACTGTTCTGTGGCGTCAATGAAAGGGCCTTCAAGGTGTTCCCTATAGATATCTAGACACTCCTTGTTGGGATCGGTATTATCGAGGCCAAGGGAGACAAAAGAGTCGACGACTTTCTTGATGAGACCTTGATCGATAACTTCGCCATTACGCTGAAGCGTGATTAGCCGTAGAACGGCACCGGCCAGCTTGTGGTCGTCTTTCTGTATATGCAGGAAGAAATAGTCCTTCCATTGCGCAAGAGCAAGCTGAGGCGCTATGGCGTGAGACGATGCAAACGATGTGCAATGCAGAGCATACTCACCGTGTACACCTGGTAGACTGCCTTCTTCCCTTCGTCTCTTTCTCGTTTCACCCAGTAGCGATTGAGGTACGTAAATAGTCTATTCAGGTAATTGGCGCCTGTCGTATAACGATCCCACTCTGCAGCATAGTATTTCAGGAGGTCAACATCTTGCAATTTGTCGGCTCTCTAGGTTGTAGTTAGTCCATCTAAGCAACGCGCCACAGCAGTTGACATAGGACACCCACTTCTGTCATAGACCTAAAATGGGCCACGAAGTATGTGTAGAGTTTCTTATACAAATCCGACCCCACCAGATTTGCGCCGCCTGGCAGAACAGGTGAGAAAGTGAGGTATGAGCCACGCAGACGTACCACTCACTTCGATCACTAGTTGAACCCAGTCTTCCGTGCATTTTTGTTGATGTGCAATAATTGTACACAGTCGTGTACAAGCTTGTATAACCTGCAAAGGATAAGCCCTGTTCGAGGCGGGTCATTATGTGGTCCACCCCCTCGTTTAAAAAGTCCCACGTCTCGTCGAGATCTGCGGTGCGAGGAGGCATGTTAGTGAAGGCAATAGATGGGGCTGGTGACGCCATGATGGTGGTTGGTTGGAGAAAGGAATGAAAGTGAGTCGAGGCCAAGAGCGCTCAAGCGCGTTATAGAGCGCTAATCATTTAGGTAAGCGGTACTGCCACGCCCATCCCACGCCCCTATTCATACGGAGCAGAAAATCAATACCCAAAAGCCTCCGCTCCTTCAGCATACTTACCAGAGAGGCAAACGAGGTACCCATAGATAAAGCTCAAATCCGTGCTAAGCTATAATCTACGCTGTACTGTACAAAGTACAATCGTCCGTTACATAAATCGTTAGTCGTGCAGGGTTGCAGATTACAGCATGGTACTACATGATATTCCATCGATCTCATCTTAGACGTTATAACCAGGCGGATTATCGACTGGTATACCGGCAACGAATGAGACTGACGACGACTCGGCCGGTGAGGTATACGTCGCTAGCCCAATAGATCAGTTCGATCAACATGGTGAGGTAGATCAAGTGAGCACTAACGTAGGTCATACGAGTCTTCCGTCTCAACCTGCTGTCTTCTCATATATATTGCCCTCTCCCTTGTCTTCTCTAACAAACTTACAAATTCAAACATGGCCCGATCCTTGAACCGAATCTCTGCTCTCGTCCCTTCGGTCAGTCCACCCTCGGGTGAGGGCTTGATATCGAACGAGAGATAATTTGAGCCAAATGTTGGCTGCTCAAATCTCGTGGACAAGACGGCAGGTAATGGTACAGATAGGGACTCGAACGGTGCGCCGGGATCAGTGGTGAATATTAGCTATAACCATGCAAGGGATAAGCGCGGGAGCAGGTGGTGAAGAAATGGCTAACAATCAGTACCGTTCAACGGCGTGGAATATCAACGCACCCGTTGATCAGTGAGCCACACCCTTCCTATCGCTTTTAATTTCTTGTTTCCCCCCGATCCACCTGCGGAAGCTGCGCCTGACGGTGGTACGTTCGGAACGCTCAACGAGACTTCCACGCCCGCATCAACGGTCGTAATCGTCATTTCGTTGGGTAATGGAATGGGGAAGCGATCTTGACCAAGCATAGTCCAGTTGAGCGCCATGGTGGAAGTTTGGGTTGTTGTCAGTCACAGTACCTGCGCAATGCTGGGTAGATTATGATCGCGACGAGATCGGTCCTGGTTACGTAATGGCTGACAGCATACAGCACTTTGAGGTGACCGCTCTTAATATGGCTACCTAGCGCAATGGTAGCGCGTTTGGCTTCGATTGCTAAGCGGCACCAAAAGGTTGCAGGTTCGAGTCCTGCGGTGGTCATTGGTGTTGTCTACTACCTTTTTCGTATTGCCCCCAAATAAATATGTGCATGTGAATCCTGATTCCGAATGAAAATCTGTTACTATGGAATAGAGTGCAGCACATTGGCTTCAACATCATAGAAGGACCAAGAAGCACTAGCTATTTTACTTACTTTATAGTGTACACAAGGTTTTTTTGCCTCTCCAGTATTTCCTCCTGAAGGATCACCATTATTTTTAAACCATTCATCATTACTCATTTTACTCAGTCATTTACCAATTTGGTCTGTCGAGGTTGTCTTAGATTGTAACCTTTAGTCTCTATGTAGGCATAGAGAGATGACATTTGGTGGTGCACCAAATTTCAAGTAACAATCTGTTCCCCTAATATGTACCTGACCTGGATGGCTACCTGGCGCAATGGTAGCGCGTTTGGCTTCGATCGCCTAATGGTACCAAAAGGTTGCAGGTTCGAGTCCTGCGGTGGTCAGTTAGTTTATGTTGTTGAATTGTTTTGCTCGTGTGCTTTGAGTGATTCTTATTACCTGAGATGCTATGTGTATAGGATAAACAGTGAACACAATGTACATGAGCAGAAATGTACAAGGTTACAAACAACACAAGAAAAGGAGAAAGGGACCATTATCTCCTTAGATCCACCCCCAGTCGGCCAAGTTCCGATGAAACTCACAAGGGTTTTTGCCAATCGCAATCCCCTCCCCCGCCACCAGCGCCCTCACCTCCTCATAACAACCTTCATGTCCACTCCCCTCCCCAGGCCCGTCTTCCTCCTGACAGTCATCACACTCGCACCGCACTATCATCCGCACACACTCCACGTCTGTCACATCATCCCTAAAATGATACTCGTGACACCGCCCCTGCCCACCGTCATATGGGTGCGGGACGTACTCGTCGTCGTCTTCCTCCTCTTGCGTGTCCATATTTTGGTCTCCATCGTCCGCACCACGCGAGGACGAGGACGGAAATGATGAGGAACGCAGAAAGGGATGCGCGAGCGCCTGACGCGGGGTGATACGCTTTACGGATTCAGGGTGTAGAATTTGTTCCAGTAGGTCGAAAGCGTTGTCGATATCGGATCTGTGAGTCTCGGCGGCCGGGTTTGTTTGGCCATCATTTGGGGGAGCAGGAGAGGAACGGCGAGGTGGTGGGGAGGAGTGAGGGAATTCGAGGGGTGGTGAGGAAGAGGCCGATGAGGGCAGTGGTGCTTGCGGTTGATGGGAGGGGGAGAGGCGTGAGCGGTAGGAAGGCTGGTTGTATGGGAAGAATCGCGTGTCAGGTTCTGGTGGTTCGTAGAGTGTGGGGTTTTGTCTTTCGATGAACTCCCGCCATGAGATGCCGTCCTGGGTTACGGAGGGCACATTTGTCGAAAATGTCCGGCCTATATACGGGGGAGCATTGAGAGAAACGGGATTAGTAGATCCAGAATAATAGAGACGTACTATGGAGCGTCGCTATTTTCTCTACTTTCCGTCTCCCGATGACGACCGCCATCTCCATCAACGCCTCGATGTCGTCGTTGGCTTGAAACAAGGGAAATTTCTTTGACAGGAAGAACATGAAGATCATCCCCACCGCCCACACGTCGATCGCTGTGGGGATTCCATGTGTTGTAGTCACCGAAGGGCAGACAATGGACCGACACGGTACGTACCCCCAGTCTGTTCTCCGCATTTGAACAATACTTCCGGTGCACGGAATCCACGCGTCCCTGCGCGGTTCGCTTTTGAAATTGGGCTATGTAGCGCATATAGTTAGCAAGAAGGCAACTTCTGTACCAGGAATGAATCTATTCACCGAGTGTCCTTATCGGGAAACCCCACCTTCTCAGCGGGCATGTTACTTTTGTCCCGCGCTTCTCTTTGACGCGCTTTTATGTCCTCCGTGTGGACCTCATTGCGGCCCCGAATTGTGCCGTGTGGATGTTCGAGTGTAGGTGCGGTATGGAAACATGCGCCGTAGGCCGGACCAGGGACGTTCATGCGCTGTGTATATAGATAGTCAGGTGGGCTGATGCCCGGGAACGAAGTAGCATACCGACGCGAGACCGAAATCGCACAGCGTGCCCATGCCTGTCCGAGGATCAAAGAGAAAGTTGGCAGGCTTGAGATCGCGGTGGATGATGCCTCTCGCGTGGATATCGCGCAGCGCACGAAACATGCACCTAAGATAAGCTTTAATTCCAGGTATTGGAAGATGTCGAAAAAAATCCTATTTTACATCCAGCTCAGTGGCACATCCTCTGAAGGGCAGAAACAGGAAAGCCAGACGTACCCGAAAGTCCTCATTCCGATGATACGGCATGATCGCCACCACTTGGTCGTTGTGGCGGAACGCAGTGATCAACTGTGAAATATGTCTGCACCCTCGACAGTCCTCCATGATTGAAATTTCATTGCGTATCCGCTCCGGGCTGCTCGTCACATATATCCTCTTGATCGCGACAAACACCTTCGAGCCTGGCGGGCGGGGTGCAGACTGGTAGTGTGCGGACGAAGTGGATGGGTGGTGCCCATGCCACGGCGTGTTATCCCATTTATCATGGTACCCGAGATCGAGCGCCTTGTACACAGCTGAGAACGTGCCTGTGCCAAGGCGGTCGATGATCTTGTAGTCCGCAGTGATGCTTGGCATGGCGTTCTCTAGGTCGTGGATTTCTGCCTCGATCTCTTCGCGCTCCTCGGGGCTCTTTTGGTTGAGAGTGAATTCTTCGTCGGTGTCCGAGTCTGCGTCGTGCACTTCCGCGTCCTCAGTATGTGTTTCAACCTCTTCTACTAATTCCTCGTGACCGTCGCCTTCCTCGTCACGATCGGGATTGTCTAGCAGCAGCTCGTCGTCGTCACTCTCCATGTCGTCATCTAGATCAACATGCGTCGGCATGGGTGTGGTCGATATTCGTTTTGGTCCAGAAAAGGTCGGAAGGATGTTCTCGAGATGAGAATGGTATTGCTGCATACCTACGTTGTATCCCTGAAGTGGATCGTCCGAAGACAAAGTTGAGCGCTGGGCAGTCGCAGCGAGATATCTTTGGCAATAGGAGTTGTTGCGAGAGTCGGAGGAGCCGACCTCGAGAGGATTTGAAGAATGTTGTGAGAGAAAGACGGTTCCCATCGCCGACTCCCAAAATCAAGAAATATAATCCAAAAAGTTGAAAACAAAAAACGTTTGCTTCCAGCTTGCCTCGATCATTTGTTGACGCGACTGGTCACGTGATGGTTCTATCGACAACAGCCACAAATAGCCTTGCTCCCTTTGCACAGTACGAAACTCGACGAACAATACAACCCAGGACACGAGTGCAAGCGCAAAGCTTTTTTGCAGACGCGGTTCGCGAAGAGGCCGAAGCGCGATTGCATCCAAAAACCGCCTCACGCATTACTTTACTAGAACACCGGCATGAGAACTGGACAGGGGAATAAAGCAGGATGCTATTCTTCGCATGCTTGTCGACAAATACAAGACGGTCAAGGGAAGGGGTCAACCAACCGTCCGGCACGTTGACGAGTCTAACCCCCTCATCGCAGGGGAATAATTTCTCATGAACCGCATCGTTCGGCGGAACGGTGCATTTCTTGAAGTTCAAGGAGGTAAGCATAATACACGAGTTCTCAATTTGCAGTTCTATGCTGAACACTTGCCAACCGAACTAGACACCGCCATCCATTCCTTTCGTGAAATCCTCTGCAAATCCTGGATTAGACAAGCCGTGCGCACTTTGACCACAAACAATTTTCCCGCTCTGGCTCTACACCTTCACGAAACGAGACATCAAGGCCTTCCGGGACCCCGACTGGGAGCAGCGCGAACGCTCGTATCACGGAGCTGCGCTGAAAGAAGTCAATTCTCTTGTCGGTGTTGTACCTTACATTGTTCGTGTTGGCCGTTTTATGTTAGGAGTGTGGAGATGGAGGCATGTGCTGAAGAGGTCTGGCGGGAGTTGGCTGAGAGCACAGGATACGGGTAACATGACTGGGGAGAATGCAGGTGCTTTGAAACACAGCGGGTGGAGATGGGGAAGTGTGGCCCGGAGCACTACGGAAGTGGGTGTTTCCAAATTCAAAACAAGGATTCGGTAAGATAACATCGTGCTTGCGGTCAGGATTAATTTATCATATTTATTATCTCCATGTATGATCTGAGACGTTTGCATTGCGCCATGCGTAACTCCTTGGGCTACTTGGGCTGTGTCTGCGTGCACCGCCGCCTTGCTGGTTTTGGAAAAAAAACAGGTAACCACATGTCTTCAGACCCCACTGATGAGTAGATGGCGGACATGCGCATGGTCGGCATCTAGCCTCCGTCTCAAACCTGGTCTACATGAGGATGCGCACCCCATCAAAATTTAATGACAATATGCAGAAATACATTAGCATCTCTTCTAGTTGTATATGCTCTCGAACTCGAGGAAGATCTAAAGTAACATCCCTAGAAACCGACGACCGAGTCAGGACAACGAAACACACTATTCCTCCCGCGGAGCCTGATTCCGAGGAAAAACAATGAGCAAATGTGGACATGTGCTCATAAACAACCTGTTTGCCTCGAGGCAGACCTTGCTTTTTGTGCACGACTCGCCAAGTCGGATAAGTGCCTCGCCCCATCTAATCTCAGCCTATAAAACGCAGCTCGTTCTAATCTCCCACTACTCTCATCTTCTACTACTCTTCATCTTGTCTTATCTCTCGACCTCGCGCAGCACAAACACCCCCACTTCCTACTACCATGTCTGTCTATGAATCCGGTGACGAGATTATCGTAAGTATACTGAAAATGTCACTCTTCATGAAATGCTCAGGAACCCGATACTGCCCTTCATGTAGCCCGGTGACGTTGTCGCCGTCCGCCACGGCATAAAGGGCAGACAAGAAGGTCTTGTCGTGGGGTCCCACATCGACTACTACGTAAGTCTACCACCTCACCCCACCTCACCATCTTTTTAACATCAATACAACCCATAGGGCCGCCAAGTCATCGAAGTCCAGCTGGAAACTGGCTACTACCACTACCCCTACGTGCCGGGCACTGTCACACGAGTGCGGCGTACTATCTCCCACTCTCGTCCTAGCGGTCCTGCTAAACAGCGCACGATCGAGAGACGCATCTACTGGTGATGGCTTCGCACGGGGATGTGACGTGGTGTTCAACTCTTATCGCATAAATATATCATAAATATTTCTTCAAAACTCATCGATGTCGCTCTCGTCCTCTCTGTCGTTGCTTTGCCACCCCTACTGCGATCGTACTCGCTGGGAGAGGATGATCTGGGGATGAGCTTGGGATTCAAAGGATGGTCATAACTATCTTGGGCTTTTGATTGAACGACCGGAACGGACCATGCACGCCACATAGACATTACGGCCCGTGTCATCTTGACAGTATCTATTTAAATATTCTGTACCAGGTGCAAGAATGTCACGTATTACACATCGGTTCAACATCGGCTGCGCCAGCATAAAGTTATTTGACGTCAGTGTATTCGCACAATGGTATCAGCTTAGCATGGTTAGATCCCGGAGCAAGAGCAGATGTTCCACGAAAACCAACAAAGTTGTTAACCTTAGAAAATAACAAACGGGCGAGTAACATGATGAAAAGCACTGCATACATAGGAAAACTGAACAGGTAGGAAGTGGGGTGTTGACAGTCGGCTATAAGTAGGTGAGCAGTGGGAAGATGAGTGAGATGTGATGAGGAACTAGGAATACAATGATATCAGTATGGCGGGAAAGATGAATCATCTCTGTATCTCTATGCTTTCAGACCGACGACAGCTGGAGGGTGTGGGGGTTGAGGTTTGGGTGTATGTGTTGTCCGTGATCCTTGGGGATGGAGCGGTTGTTTTGCTTTGCGGTTAGATAGTTGCTGTGGAGGTGATGGTGATGGTGATGTTGATGATGAGGATGCCGTGGAGGAGGAAGTATGGGGTAGTGTGGTGATCGGGACAGTCGATGGTGTTGAAGGAAGGGGTGGTATTGAAACGGGGGAGGGTGACACGTCCTTATGTAAGGCGCTCGACGCCAAAGACGAAGTTACTGGTTTTGAAGGTAACAGTGAGGGCGCCGAAGCCGTCATCGATGGAAGATCATCAGTGTTGGCAGAGCCATTTACCCGCAGGTGTACGAACGTATCATTCGGCAAGGAAGATGAGGTCGGTGTTGCCTCCTCTGAAGGTCGCAATGACCGCGACATCCCCCTATCTGATGCACTGACACTCAGGCTTCTCTTTCTCCCCGTTGCGACGCTCCTCACAATCCTTGGGGCACCAACACCCACCCCCACACTTGTACTCACAGGTGGGGCCCCATTCACGATTGCCTTCCTTTCCGCTTCCACCGCAACTGCATGCCGCACCCCAACTCCAACCTCACTCACCAATGACGCCACGCTCCCATTCACGCTCAAATTCCAGTCCATCTTGCGCACCTCGGGCTTCAGCGTCTCCTCCGACACGTTTCCGTCCCCTCCTCGAGTGATCCCTGATAACGGCGGCAACGCCCGCTCATAATACAGCATAAACGCGCCAGAGCCCTCCTGCAGCACCGTCTCAATCCCGCACTCACGCACAGAGTCGTCGCTGATCCGGAGCCAGCCCCTTCCCGTACCTTTACCACCTCCATGTCGTGGGTCGTCGTCTTCCCACATGTACCGCGGGACCGCACCGTCGATTGAGTCGTCCTCCATCCGCAGTGGATCGACTAGCCGTGGCGGTGACCATCTTTTATCGAGTGGCAAATCCGGACTGCGAGGCTTGCGGCGATAGCAGATGTAGTGCCCAAACGAGTGCTGCCCGAAGTGGCACACGACGGCGGAGAGGCGGTAGATCGTGCGAGGGGCATATGTTGCAGGGGTTGGTGTTGTGGAACGTGGGATATTTGTGAGGGAAGGGGTTGGCGTGGAGATGGCGTGTGTTGGCTCAGTGGAGAGACTCCCAGAGGTGGTGTAGGGTGTGAGGTCGAGGACTTCAGGGAAGATCACCTGAATGGGATTTTTAGCGGCATAATGCCCGTAGTGGATGGAACGGTTGATGTGCAAGGCGAGGACGGGGGGTGGCTGTGAGGTGTGTATTTATAATTAGCTATTGAATAAAAGGATGATTGGGGATGAGGAAGACGCACCCGAGCGATCATTGCTTGCTTGGAAGCTTTGCTGAACACCTTGTCCATACGGACATTTCGGAGGTCGTCCTCAATCCGGCCTTCTTCTAGCGCGGTCCTCACCTGTCGTTCCATCTTGCACACGTCCTTCAGACGGCGTTTCTTCGATGCTGAGGGCTTAGCTTCTGGTCGAGTTGCCTCCTCCAGGACCCTGGTCTCACTTAGGAGACGTCTGTGTGTCGCAAGCATCGAGCACTTCCTGCATACGCAGTCGTGAAGAATCTCCAGCCTGGTGTAATCCTCTAAACACCATTCCAAAGGACAACTTGCCTAAGGGAGACATGATGTGAACTCATCACATTGAACAACAGGCAAAACACTTACAGCCATTCGCGGTACTGACAGCTGCCAATTGTCAAATGCGAAGTGCATTACCGCCTCGGTATACCCACAAATAATACAGCTTCGTCTATTAGCTGTTAACCCATCAAACACACTCTTTCCGATCTCCCGATTCCACTCCTCCGACGTCTTCCTAAGGCCGCCAAGGCCGCGGTCCCGGTATCCCTCTTTGTCGACAGCAGCAATTTCATTCTTGATGCATTCGGAGAGGAGCTGGAAGAGCTCTTGCGCGTCTTGATGCTCGCGCGAATAGAGAAGCGAGTTGGTGCGTCCTTCGGACTGGGAGGTGAGCACCTCGATGAGCTCGTACGGTCGGAGGGCATGGTACGTCGACCGAGGAGTATTTAGATCTGATTGTAAAGGGTAAGAGTGGAAAGGTTTGAAGATGGATCAGCCGTACTGCGAAACAGAGTTTGGAGGGCGTCTATAACCGGAGATGGAACATCTAGTGCCTCGGCTTTGGCATGGATGGCGTCTATGTGTGGTTGGAGATAGTGAAGCGAAGCTAAGGCCTAGTAAGGTGAAACCACACTTGTGAGGCAAGTTGTTGTGCGAGGAGTTATGTACATACCTGTAGGGTCGAGTTCATGAAACAATAAGTTCCAGAAATATTGACAAGTCCTGGATAGTATCCGTCGTCGCTACCCTTTGTCGAGTCTAAAGCGAACAAAAGCATGTCAGCATTTTTCATATTGCTGGCTCGCAGCCGAAATTCTAAGCACCATATCTGGCAGAGCCGTTCCCAGCGACCTGCTCCGCCCTCGTCCGAGGATGCTTCTTGGACTTTTTCTCCGCACGACTGCTGGCATGCTTGTCTGAGGCAGTAGATGATGCCCCGTTAGACAAGGACCAGCTCCAAGGCAGCGAGAAGCCGAAGCTTTCGAGACCCATGGTGATGGCGTAAACCAGGGAGCTAAGTTCCGCTTTAGTTGCTACCAAAATAAACAGCGAGGGTACGAGAAGCACGACGAGAAGCGGGGCAACTTGCTGGAAAGTGCGACTTGATAGAAAGTCAATGCACCAAGCACGAAGGTCGTCGGAAAGGAGCATGGGTTGTCGTCGACGTCCGAGTCGCTGCCCAAGCTTGCCCGATTCAACAACTTGCCTCCCTGCGCTAAACTGGGATTGCAGTGCTTCAGCTATATATCTCTGTAGCTGATCAATTTGTAATGGCTACCTAGCGCAATGGTAGCGCGTTTGGCTTCGATTGCTAAGCGGCACCAAAAGGTTGCAGGTTCGAGTCCTGCGGTGGTCATAAATCTGTGGTGACAATAGAATTTTGACATCTTTTTTTGTACCACGTCAAACCATGAAGCCTGATGCACTGGCAGCTTCATGCAATCAAGTTGAAAATTTGCCTCAATTTATCACTCTCACAATGAGTTTTTACAAGAATAGTATACTCCCCAAATGACCAGCAGTACTAGCAGATCAACCGTAAAAGGACCCAGGTATTAATGCATGGTCACTGCAAATGCTCTATCTTGTTCACTATTGTGGTTGACTGTACCTACAAATTGCTAGGAGGCTTCTCATATAGGTAGACTACATCTGTATCAATTTTTTTTTAGAAATTTCAGTTCATGAAAACCATCGAGAGACTGTTCTTTCCAAATCAAAGCAAATCTGGATGTTCAAAACTGAAATTCCTCAACAATGCAGCTCTCTTCTACAAAATGAATTTTATACATTGTTTGATAGTTAAGGTAACTGCTCATCCTGAGAATACTGAGGGCTGAAGTGGACAGGAAGTGGTAGAAATATTGACTGTTCAATTGCCTACCCATGTGCAAACCCAGCACTAGGGATAGTATGCAGTATGAGAAAGTCAACTGTATTAAGTTAAGAAAATTTTGCAAGGTGACACATATGAATTCCATCCCTTGTGAATAAAATATATGGGATGAAAATTCATCCACCATTAATTCATCCATTTATGACCAACA
This sequence comes from Tricholoma terreum, assembly GCA_003316345.1. Lineage (NCBI taxonomy): Eukaryota > Fungi > Basidiomycota > Agaricomycetes > Agaricales > Tricholomataceae > Tricholoma > Tricholoma terreum. The sequence continues at coordinate 255 of QFEU01001460.1, read as the reverse complement.
ACCAATACCTGTACTCCATATCTAAATCTTCTTCCCATTCCCTTTCACAGTCCCATTTGCTACAAGCACATTATCAAACTGCACCACATCAGTTGTCATATGGCATGTGGGGTGCACATAGTACACTGTCCAGTTACCAAGACTGTGTAGCCACTGCCCACTGCTAGAAGCTTGGGTGGGCATAACAGAGGATGTGATTGCTTTGGACTGAGGGGAGACATTGATGCTAGACTGCAATACCGCCAGCATTGGGCA
>QFEU01001457.1:0-14527 GCA_003316345.1 Tricholoma terreum | reverse complement strand
CTGAATCATTCTCAGGTGGTTGGCTTCCACAGGGACGTAAGGTGAGCAATCTATGCGGTCCAGGTTTTCTCAAGTTTTCTCACAGACCATGAAGAGTGGCGTTATCAAAACATCAGTATCGATTTGAGCCAATCAGTCACGAGGAACATTGGCATGGTTGGTGAGCATGTCCAGGGTCTCCGAATTTCTGAACGAGGTGCTAGCTCTGACCCATCCAGGCCTTTATTCAGCAGCGGCCAAGGGGCTGGAGGTTCTACGCCAACATGTGGGCGAGAAGAATTTGTCGAAACAGTGGAAGTCTGTCTTTACCGGAATCACAGTAATCTCCAACCGAAAGACCATACGGCATCGTGATAAATTTGGGCATTTATCATGGTATGATCTGCTCATTAGCGTTGGGACGTACAAGCATGCAAAGTTAATCCTGCATGACCTTGGGGCGAAGTTTGCGTACAACTCTGGCACTGTAGTATTACTCTGTGGGAAGCTTTTAGACCATGAGGTGCCATTCTGGGGCTCTGGTGACCGTGTTTGCTGGGCTCATTTTATGCGAGAGCCAGTGTTGAAGAGCCTTGGTGTGTTGGACAGAAAAGTAGGATGGGCTACTCAAGAGAACTTTCGTAACATAGTGGGCATCTGATGTTTCGATGGAAAGTGTGGAAATAAAGATTGTCATGATGAGAGCGTGCACATTCAGGTATTAATGCGCGTAGGGATCAGCACGGGTGGGTAAACCTGTTGCATATTTAGGCCATGGGGTACACAGGTACTACAGGTGTGGTAAGGTAGATGAAGTCCATATTCATCTAATGTCACGTGTTTCGCACTTGTACCACGAAATGGAAGATGCCACACTTTCCTGTCCACTAATAAAAAATCTGTTTGCGACAAAAGTTTTGAATTGTAAATACAGAACTTTTGGCACAAGTGGATTGTTTTTCGGGTGTTGTGTAGAGATGGCATTTCCAAAGTTTGAGACGAGAACTGTCAGTTCACGTGATGTCAAGTGTTTGGAGCGACCTTTTGCAACATGCTGGTTCCTCACGACAACTTATAAAGATTGTGCTTGCCCCAAATGACCATAAACTAATAATCAAAATCTTTGTCGCAAGCGGATTTTGTTGTGAAAATGCGGCATTCCCAATTTTGTAGGGGAATTCCCGCTACTTTAGTAGTGGGTTTTGTTCCACTGAGAACTGAACGACGTTCTGCAGTGTTTATACATGTTATATTAGTAGCAAACTGTATTACCCGATCATTATCTCGATGATACAACTGATATCCTTGTTGTATTTTCCAGTCCATTATTTGTATCAGGACTTGGGAGGATTTACAATTTCCAGCTCTGGCTTTTACGATATCACTCCGTCTTGTCCCGATACCACCATCATCTACAACATAGCCAATGCTCAACTTGGGCTGACACGCTTCCATACTGGTGCAAGTGCTTGATCTGCCATAAATCGGGTCCACAGGGTCTTATAAAGAGCCAGCAGACTGCTCGGAAGCATAGCGAGGATGACGATCGCACGCTTGGACTACGTCGTGGAACCACATGGAGCCATGGAGGCTCGAGCACGCCAATTACAAACCACAACCCAGAGGACGACAGTGGGCAATTGACTGGATTTGGAGAGCTGTTTGCAGGGGTTGGATCTGATTCGAGCCAAGAGGATGTGGCTGAGCGTGGATCGGATGGTTGGATGGACGAGTGGGGTGGTCTGATGGCGGCTTTCATTGGCAGGCTGAGGACATGGCATACGATGAAAATTGGAGGCTATTTAGTTCAGATTCAGAAGATGGTGATGAGGCCGAATGGTATTCCTCAATGGCAGACAACATGTCCGATAGCGGCAGGAGTACAAGTTAGTCAGATCCAGTGGGATTGAAGACCTAGACAATTTTACGTTGGTGTCCAAAGCCAAGCTCCATTCTTGGACGAGCATTCCAATGGAGAAGATTCACACGCTGTACAGAGGTGCAGAGGCAATGATTGAGGATTTCCATATTGGAAAGAAAGAGGAGATTGAGGAGATATGGGAGTCCTGGGCAGCGGGGTGTGCCGAGGACGAAGTTCAGTAGTTGAGCCAGTAAAATACAGCCTCCTGCTATTTGTGAAATTTGACTTTGCTCTAAGTTGCCATCAAGGTAGGCCCTACATGGAGCCGGACATCGTAAGCAAGGCTTTGATATCACTTAGAAGCATCCTCACAGGGGAAGCAACCCGGGGAAATGTGGGGCAAAACGAGGCGGGTTCGTTAGCACTGCTGCACTTCGAGTCAATCACTCGCGGAAATTATTTGGTCAACACAAGGAATATTTACGAAATAGTCGCAAAATAGTAGCCAGCAACTATTTCGCCAATACAGGCTATATTATACGTGTGTTGTTTGATGATGCCTTGGTTACAATCCATAAGAATGGGATGCGCCATGAGAAACGATACATACAAAGATAAAATAGATGCATGAAGTCCAGAAGTGACGACATTCCTGGAAGCCAGTTGACTAGTTTGTGAATAGCAGTATAGCGTATACCTCGTCACCGGTATATTTCTTCAGCGATTTCTTCATCAACGTCATGAGCATGAAATGCATATTTAAGACATCTCCAAGGGTCTCGCAACGTGCAGACTAGGAATTGTTAGATTGGGACGTGTCCTTAGAACAAAAATGAAATATTTACATTCAGGTTTGGATGCGTCGGGGTCTGTAAGACTGTTAAACTTGGCAGTACGGATATGGCTCATAAAATGTATTGAACTGAAACTTTGTAGGGCATTGAGTTTTCAACTGGCAGGAAGGTCGGATACATCGGTCACAAGTTGTGCATGAAACAATTCTGCAACGTCATGTCCATAGACTCGAAATTCAACCCCTGAATCCTGATATCAGAGGAATAGAATCGATATAACCAGAACCACTCACCATTGTACGGGGCTTTGAGATCTTGAACACAAAGGTGGAGTGCCTCATTGAGATGTGGTACTGTTGGCTCAGGAGCAGGGAAGACGAGAGCAAGAATTGTCTCTTCACACAGATATTGCAGCACCTGGGGATTATTGCAAATGGTAATATAGAGGGCACCTGTGGAATGAATATTCCGCTTCACCGCTTGAAACCTGCAAGAGAGTGGCATCAGAGTATTCCATAATCCTCGCAATGCTTACCAGTCAATATTCATCTGTATCACAAGCCCATTCGGAAGTGCGACGAATTGTTGGGCCAATTCAAGAACGTTCACGCCACGAACTTCCCATGACCCATTTCGACGGTGTTCTTACCCAGCCTGTATTGCCCGCCAACCCCAGGCATCTGTAACGTCATGCAGTAATTTATCGGGGTCGGGATACGTGTCGAACCCCTGGCCCATGGTTGGTGACCGAATACCGGATTTGTCACTTGGCCCTCTCCAATGTTGCCATTGTGCAGCTTTGCCAGATTGGAGACACATACAAAGTTGGATGGCCCCGGAAGGTGGAAAATAGGGAAGGATCAGCGATGAGGTTCTGTTCTCGGTGCCATCTGAGAGACGTTTTGTAGAATACAGGATTTCTGGACAGTCAACCTGGTGGCAGAGCAGTGATTCGAACCTTGAGAGCTCAGAGGGAAGATGTGAATGCCAGCATATTGGACAGATAACCAAGTAGATAATGAATCCCTCAGTGGAGATGCCAAGCCATTTCTCTACCGTTCCAATAGTTCACGCGAAACGCTCGACGCCAGGAATATCAAGCCCAGCATATGCAGCTGAGCTAAAGGCGTTCGCAAAGCCATTCAACATGAGTGATGCGGCCTTGTGGGCCATACCATCAAAAGAAAAACGCATTTCGGATGGCAAGGCGATCATCAAACGCCCATGGCAGGTCTTGCATATGATCACCTGGCCCGCACCATCTTCCGGTTGATTCTAGTTGAATAGGTCCTGGTGAGAGAGGAAAAGCGGGTCATCAGCAATGTTTTCGAGATCATTTTCAACAGATTCAGGGTTTGAACTGGCCTCTGAGGTCGTCCAAGATGTGTCTGCTGAGTGCGTCTTGCTCATAAAATGAACCAGCATGCTTAAGGAGGGGTATGTGAAATAGAAGGTTTCTATGTCAAGCAATTCCCCTGTACTAATCCCTTCGCTGCAGGATTTCTCAACGACCTTTGACACTTATCAAACTGTGGCATATAGCGGGCCATGCTATCCGAACGTACTTTGTGAAGTATCTCCAACTCTATATCCTTGTAACATTGAAATGCCTGCATCACAGCCATCATTGTATCAGTCCAGTCCTTTTCCCCCCGCAACCAATTGAAGCCAGGCTCAGAGACATACGAGGCATCCCGCATTTTGCAAAACAGCTGTAAGCTCTTGGATTGAATGCTGATTCGATCCCGAAGTTTCAGGTAGAAGGATGCCCATGTAATGTTCGACAGAATACTGAGGCCAGCATGTTCGTAGCCATCGGCAACGAGTTTAACATCTAACCAATATACTGGCCAAGCGGTTAGTACATTTATGAATGAGTCAATGCAGTGTGCGTACCTCCATCCATTGCTTCCGTCCCATGAACCTTCTTATAGCACAATGCTTTCGAAGGATCCGTATTCCTTCTGTGTACAAGACAGAGAGACATTCCAAGGATCAACTGTGGGTCGAAGACAAGAGGACCCTTGACATAAGATGGGAAGGGAGCGCCATAATAGAGTGGCGGTGGTCGAGGTGTGAATGAATGCGGTAGCAGATTTGCCTGGATGGGGGCAGGCGGCCCATACCGAGGCTGAATCCCAGTAATGACAAGGCTTTGAAGGTGTCTCTGCATTATGGGTTGCCACTCTGGCCCAAAGAAGTAATGGAAAATGTGGGCGACCACACCGAGAGGATCGTATCCATAGGCATTGTAGTCCGACTCGACGAGAGCATCGGCACTGGACGACTCAACAAGAGTATTGGCACTGGATGACTCGACGAGAGCATTCAAGTTGGCACTGGGCGGATTCATACTGGAGTGTTTTAGACAGCCGGAGTGAGTCGTCCTGTAAGTTATATCTTGGGGTGATACTACTTATCATTGATGCAGGATATTGCAACTCCAAGGAATTTCGCTTGTCCTATTCTTGCGGCTTTTCTTTTACAGGTGCCAAAGCCATTTGGTTATCAACTAGCACTTGCTAGCCGCGTCAGATTCTGTTCCTGACGTACCCCTGTTCTCCTTAAATACATTGGAGCCAAATCATTCCCCAAGGTCTGCCGAATCACATGAACATATATAAATCCTCTGCCAATGCTGCAACGAACATTTCATTGTATTCTTTCCCCCCTCCCTCAGTATGACAAGTACTACTGGCAAGTTTCCATGCAGCTTTTCAGGAGCACAGGACGTTGCATACTCACCCCGGTACTACAGATGCGCACCCGCTGGCTACTGCATATGCAGGAGCCAAGCGGCGCATTGCGGCCCTAGAGGAACAAATTCAGAACTTTCAACAGGCAGGAGAGAAGCGTAAATCGTACGAGTGATATCCTTTCGCATGTGTCCTACAGAGCGTGATTTCTTTCTCCCGACAGCGATGCTCAGTCCAACATTACTCAAGGCCGAATTATATCCAGGCTAGTATCCATGTTCGATTCTGTTGATGAACTGGTGGCAGAATATGATCATCGACACCTTGAGGATGACCTACAGGTGGAGGATAGGGATCAACCCACACCAAAGTACGTCCTTTCCCTTCCAGTTGATTTTGCCCATATTACCTAACCCAACCTAGCCAGGATCGGCTGCATCGAGGTTATGAGCTCCTCATTCGGCATGTCCCAATTCTCAAGGGGAAACTTGTCGATCAGGATGTTTTAGAGCTGAACACTTACTTCCGCGATGTACGTTCCTATTCCGTTTCCAGTGTGAAGACTAAAGCTGCCTGATGTAGCTTAGGAAAGGTTCAGGGGGTGCGAGAGGTGATGATGCAGCCAATATAAAACCTGCCATCGTCAGCTGGATCCCAGGGATTCTCGGAAACCCCTTACCTACACTTCTCTCACCCACGTCTAAGCTGGACCGTGGCTTCGAGCACGACGATACCGGACGCCTTCTATGTCCCATTGAGTACAATTGGGAGGATGCAACATGAGCAGCACACATTACGCATGGCCTGTACATTGACGTGATGCTGCGCATAGCATACGAACTCTCATTCGTGACGGTCATCCTGAATATGTTGTTACTGCAGATTCTTGGCCTGCGTTCCTCTATCCTACGACAAAGGGTGATATCAATAACGTAGAACAAGGGCTATTTCATAGTGCAATTCTTCTTAAGGTGTGCTGCCAGCCGTCACATTCTCTTGTAAAATGCCATCTTACACCACCTCAGGCTTTCAAATTTATTTTCACTTCGCCTACCTCTGCACAAGACATCGAATGCGAGGAAGATGTGAGCGAACATGTGCCGTCGCGAAAACGCTCCAGGAGGAATCAAAAGGCTCCAACTCGTGGGCATGTTGCGAACTTGCTAGGCATGAAAGCGGTAACACCTTGATCACTGGCCTACATTGCTGTCCAGGTGCATAAACTGTTGCTCTCTTCGGCTCAACTGAGGAAACCCTATGCAGTTACATTTTGCATTGTCGAATGCCAGTGCCTGGAACGAGAACGATGGAAACTTCAACTACCTGACATTTTACAACAATATTGTCAACTACTTCAAAGTTGATCTCGGTCCTGAAAACAAGATCCTTACAGATGAACTGCTTTCTTGGTGGACTAGGTAAGAACCAACCACTGCTGAGCTTCCTGCCGTGCAACTGACGAGCGGATGGCTTGGATATACAGGAAAGTATTTGGTGGGCGACCCCCCCCCTTAGGCTGTACAGGGGGTCAGCAGGGTGGTGCCTCCGAGTATTCTGTGTCCCGTTTAGCTAGCCAGTGCGCAGCTCGCATTTTGGTGCCACCAGGTAGATCCGTATATTTTAGTACAAACAAACATTTCCTGAAGGAATAAATTGGTGATCAAGGAATGATTTCTGCATTCAAGTGAGAGATGTCATGTTCTACATGGGAAGGATAGGTATGTATAGAATAGATAACATTGGGCAATTCTACCCAAACAGGTTATGTTATACTCAAGGCCTACAAGGAGAAATATGGCGCCATCTAGATGATAGCCCAAAATTGAGGATGAAGCAAAGTGCCAAAAAAAAACCACCTTTAGTAACAGGGATGCTGAGTTGCCTACTGTACAGAGCAGAACATATCCCACATGAGTTTGAAGGTGCAACAATGAACCACATCTTGGAAGGACGACACCAGAAGATGACACTCTACATAGGAAGGATAGGTATGTATAGAATAGATAACATCGGGCAATTCTATCTGAATGGGTTATGTTATAACAGGGCCTACAAGGAGAAATATGGCACCATCTAGATGACGGTCCAGAATTGAGTCGGATGAAGCCAAGTGCCAAAAATAACCACCTTCCGTAACACGGGTGCTAAGTTGTGTGCTGTTCAGAGCATAACATATCCCACACGAGTTTCAAGGCGCAACAATGAACCGCATCTTGGAAGGACAATGCTAGAAGATGACACCGGCGCACAGAATCTAACCTGGGTAGGTATTGTAAGCCTGTTGACACTGCAGTGTTCTATGAGACATGGACACCTAGGGTTTTGTGACTGAAGCAGTCAGCATTAATGGTGAGGTAGTTAGTGTCAATGGAGGTACATTATTCACCACATTATTCACTGGATATCACATTGCAACCTATTGTACCACAATTCAGGCGATGTGCTTCTTCCAGATATCTCACAGCACGAGTATCATGACAACATGACCCAGAGCAACTGGTTGCGCCTGGAGTCCCTTGAAGTTGCCTTCTCCCGCACATCTCGTTTTGTTACGTGTGATATTGTAGCATAGTGTGCCACGGTGTACAGGGAGCTGCAGTTTGAGACCATGACCCTGCAATTGACACTAGAGGTCTGAACTAGCCATAATGACATACGGGCCATAACGACATACAAGACACAAACATGGATGTCTGGTAGTTGCTGTAATATGTAAAAATTGTTTGTCTCGGGGGAACGGAGCTTACTTATGTATACCCTTATGTGAGGGATACAAACTGACATGGCGGAATTGCGCATCTTATGTGTTTGTCTTGTGTTGTACCCCCATTAGATAACTATGGCAATTTTTTTGGGAAACCCTGATGTCCAATGGCATGTGCCATGACTGATCGTGACACAGAACTAAGCAGAACGTGATCACGCGCCCGACCACGACAGCGTGTAAACATATCATTGTCTTTAGTGCTCTTGTAGGAACCTGTGTACTATAAAATAATGGAGATATAGTACATCATGATTGGCTTGTGAATTAGTAGCAAAAGACTTGTGTGGTGCAGTTTGCCTTCAGTTATTATCTTTGCTTTTACTACTTACAGTTGAGTTTCTCATACTATGATAGGCTGAGGTTTACAGGCTTCAAAGTCTTCACGGGGCAACTTGAAATACTCCTCGAGTTCATCACGCAAACGGCGATCCTTCTTCTTGTACCTCGAGGTGAAGTTGACCTTTGAGGGAGAATCGTCAGTGGCAGCTTAAATGTGGGTGTCGGCAGCTCTGTTAAGAGGATGAGCATGGCCAGCATAGTGCTTCTTGAAGTGTGCACGAAGCAGATCTTTTGTGGACTCTAGATATGCAAGGAGGTCAGGATCATCAGCGTAATCCTGTAGCACTCCTTCATAGGATATGCGTGGATCAAGGACTGAAAAAAACATCATTGTGAGAAGATTTCCTATATAAAAAGAGCCAAGAACGTACGGGCTGCCCAGGTATAGAATGGTGACTGGTCATACTTGTAATAATAATCACTAAGCTTTTGGTGTGTCTCAAGAAGGCTGGCCTTGATCCTTGGCGATGTCGACATCGGGAGGTCGTGGTATATTTGTTGAACATGCTCCTGAAGGCCCCTGAAAATCGCATGAGTTGTTGAAAGCATGGGGTGCTTGGATGTCGACATCTGCGTTGTGGCTGAGCGAAATGCGCCAAGCCAGTCTGCAACTTGAGTGATCGTGACCCATTCATCTTCAGCCAGTTCGAGGGCTCGAAGGTCTCGATTACACCCAACGAAATCATCAATTTCGTTTCGATATTCTAAAGCTCGGCCTGCATTCTAAAGTAGTAGAAAGATTGCAGTGATATAGGAGCTCAAATACTCATGCATCATTTGGTGTGTTGACGACCACCATGTCTTGACATCGAGGATCAACATGAGAGGCCGTTGAGGACCATTTACATCAACCTTGCAATGTTGTGATGATACAACCTGATTGAGCCAGCTTTGCTTGCGTTGGGGGCTTGATCGTATGGCACGGATTATTTTTCGACGCTGTGTAGAACAATGTTAGCAGATTATGTGGTACAGAACTGATCGCACCTGCCTTCTCAACAGCAGAAAGAATGGTACTAGAATGGTCTATCTCGAGCATAACCTCATCTTGTTCATCTTTGTCATCTTTTCCTACAGCGTCGTTGTCAAATGCATGGCTCAGTGGTGCAGTAACAGAGTCTTGATAGTTTCCGCTGTGAGACATCACCTTACGTTCAGCAGCAGATATAGCCCTGATACCGGGCAATTATTAGAAAATCACATTGCAACGACGAAAAGGGCACATTAGATATTTACTTTGAGAGCTGCAAGATGAACAGTGTGCGGCATGCAACAGAGATGGATTCAATCACCATTCAATGAGATACCTTGGCGCTTTGCATGTTCTACAATTCCATCTATGAGTGTATCATTGTTCAACGCATTATCTGTCATAAATGCCATGATCTGGAGAAGAAACACGTTCAGCACTGCATGGTGTCTAAGCAGATCATGATGTACCCGATTTTCTATTCCAAAGCGTGTCAATGTTTCCCAGGTTGCTTCCGCCATATTGGCCCCAGAATGTTCACCCTCGAGCTCACGGAAATCAATAAGAAGTTCTTCTGAAGTGTTTTCATGCCGTTAGCCCCTGATTTTCGTGTCAAATAATTTAATAACCCACCCAGTTGCCCAGAATTGGTGACATAATGTGCGACAATGGCCATGAATGTATAATTGTTACTCGAGGTCCATGCGTCAAGAGAAATACTAATTTTTCCCTTGACGTTTGTCTGGGAGGGCAATGAGAGTCGTTCCAAGATATAGGTAATGCTTACAAACCTTGAACATCTTCTTAGTCGCCTCAACTGTATCCTTTCCCATCATCATGATCCGCCTTCTGATTGCATCACGATGAGGGATCTTAAGGTTCGGCGAGGGGTGGTGTGTGTACATCAGCAATTCATGGAACTCGGGCTCATTGGAGCCGTCCGTGTCAACTCTTTGCAAACATTTTCTCTAAGTAGAGACATTCCAAATTATTTGTCGCACTACATGCAAATTATTTAGTAACACACATTGTTTGCAATATACGTGAAATGATATTCATTCGTGCCACACACTTGTCTAAAAATAGCAAAGATAAAATCATGCCCCCATCCACCATGACACCCGTTCACTTGTATCACATATTCGTTACCCTGAGGGTCGCGTGCAGCCTTCCTTATTCTTTTCCTGGTGACCACCTCGCAAATTAATTCATCATTGCTCTTTCTTTTTCTCTCCACTGCCACCGGCCGATCAACCATCCCTTCCACTGCAGGTGGCGTCACTATTTCATCCATGTTCACTCCCTGACTATGTCCTCCACCATATAGCCCTCGACCCCCTCGACCCTGGATCTCTTGACCTCTTCTACTACGACTCCCTCGGCCATGACACCCTCAACCTCGACCTTCCCTACCTTCATCTGCAGCAAGCAGGCTTCCAACGGTTGCATCCGGTACAAAATAGTCTGACAGGAAAGAATTGGTGCCACTCCGCGAAAGTCAGTGGAGCTACATACCTGTTCCGGGGCCAATAACCTCAAGTGGCAGTGAATTACGTGCAAGACCAACTTCTATGGGCTCTGTAGGACCATCCGGAGGTTGAGGAGGGAATTGAGATTGCGTCAAATGAATGAAGCTGTCAACTGGCTCCTCGAGATCGTCTGATGGCTGGAGCGGCATCGCATGCATCAATATTTCCCCATACTTCCTGCACTCAGGCGCAGAAGGGGGAGTTTCAAGATGCACATGCATTGGCCCGTTCGCATTGGCCTGTTGGTTCACAAGTCAGTATTGATAGGCCAACGTAGCATATGAATCGTACCATAGATCTGTCCGACATTGTATCAGTGTCATTGCATTGTGCGTCGTTAATCTGCATTTCAGTATGAGCGAGCAGTTCCTCGTCAGCAAATGCCCCATACCGGATCCCCCTGCTCTGGTTCATCAATCATAAGGGTGTCCTCGACCTTGGGTCCGAGGTGATCCAACAGTCAATTATAAAGAACAATGGCATACCATTTCCATTGACTCTGATTCGTCAGTGGGAGGAGTGTCGACCTTTGTTCAGTGTGAGTGCGTAGTCAATTGTGTTAGAGGCAGCATACCTGTTCCTTGTCGGCATCAAGTGCCAGTTCTTCCTGTGCGGCTGTAGTTTCTGGCGCTGGCTTCGCTTGTGCCTTGGTAAATTCACTTTTGTTTTTGGAGCTGTTGTCTGTATGGCTGATGGCCCGGGCCCGACAAACGTCGTTTGCTGCATCCGAAAAATGAATCCAACAATATACACAAGCAGTGTAGGACATACGGAAACAATGCTTTGCATATTCAATCAAGGGTTCTTGAAACCCTTTTCTGAATCCAGAGTATGAAACTTGGAAGTTCATGTTTTCGTCACCGCCGAACTCGAATCTACGGTATACCACCAGTAAGTGGAGGCAGCTGTCTCACTCGTAAATAATACTTACTCTTTCAGGTAAATCCTTCCATCATCAGTGGGATTTGGACCGATTCCATAAACAAGAAATAGCCAACCGGTTTCCTTGACCAGCATATCCATGACTTGATGTATGGCGGTTGGCATCCCAGCTAGTGCTCTTGTTGAAGGGTTCAAAACGTGATCATGTTTAGAGGTGATAAAACGCCTACTTTTGGTACTGCTCTGGGATCCGTTCTTCACTTGTGTGTTCCTCCATGGAGACGACGCCTGCCAGGCATGTTTTGGCCGTTTCCATCGCCTCCTTAACCTCCACCTTATTCTTGTCCTCCATCCACAGTTGTTCGACTACTTTTCTACGTATTCGCATCTTGTCGGAAGCGCTAACAGCCCCTTGGTCTGAAATCTCATCCTTAACACACGCATTAATCTTTTCGGCGTATGTCTTTTGGTACAATTCGACCTCCCGAAGTGTGCGCCCAGAACGGAGAAGTTTTGTTAAGGTTGAATCCACCTTGGTCAACGTATTTGCCCTCCGTTTATCACCATGAGCGCTGCGTTCGGAATGCCAGTTCAGCCATGTCCATAGTTGCTGCAAAGACACTCTGTTAGAGACTAGTGCTCCCACTCATTGAAATGAGACTCTTACCTTCCGTTTGCTTTCGGGGGTTTCACCGTCTTTCAATGGAAATTTAGCAATAAAACGCGTATAGAGTGCGTTGGTAAACTGCTTGATCTTCCCATAACAATGCTGGTCTTTCTCCCTAATCGCTTTAAATGCGGGCAGCTCAGTGCACAAAAAAGTGTTCTCCTTGTCGGTAGTCCAACCAGTCATTGAAGAGGTGCAGTCAAGATGGATGCAGGTGAAGTAGCCGTGATAGCAGGAGGTGTCTGGTAGGAGCGGATTCAACAAGCATTGCTTGTGCCCCTGAGAAGTCCGAACACTGGCCTCAATCGGGCTTCACGAGTTCCGAGAAGGAACAATTGGTCCATGCTATGATACGATCAAAGCCTTTGACTCACAATCTCCGGATGTGCCAAAGCAATTTGTCTTCAAATTAAAATAATTGAAGACACCAGACCTGTCAGAGAAAAAATCGCCTTAAGGTGGTTCACTGCCTCTTCCCAGGTATTCCTCGCCCGCCGTTCGGGGTGATCTAGATGCTCATGACTGGAATGATGCCGCTGCCAATTATCATAGCAGCTTCATATCCCATACCGAGTTCGCCACAATGATGAACGGGACTACCTCCATTGAGTTTGATGCGGATACAACCCAGGTCAATTGTTCAGTAAGACTATCAATGCCTCTAGTGAAACATATCCAAATCTCCGCCGCTTTCGCCCTCTCCGGAAGAGTATGACCCTCTCTCTTCCTCGCTAGAGGAGGCGCGACACAAATGCTCAACACTCCATACATTGTTGGGTAAAATTGAGCAATGCATGTTGAGAACGGTTAGACCCATTGTGACCATCTGCATCATCTCCATCGATATGCACAACAGCTCCTTGAGTCTGTGAGACTCGCTCGGCCCCTCCTCTGCTAGGAGTTCGACCATAGAGGTCAGTTGAAAAAGTAAACGCTGCCCGCTGGCGGCATGTTCTAGAAGCTCTATCTCCCATTCGTCGTTACAATCTTCTTCTGAATCTTCACACGCGATTGTGTATGTCTCGTGCAGGGATATATGCCAGTAAGTAACCCCCCCCCACCCACAACACCAAGTTCAAGTGTCTTCCCTCAGCCGCTTGGCTTGCTTGAACAGTGTCTCTCTTTTCCGATGGCGTGGAATCCTTGAGTTATCTTGAAGGACGTTCAACGCTTCTCCATAACATGCAGCACGATTGTAGATCCTCGTGGAGAGAAAGTCCACCGAGAACTTGGTCTTTTTAGAGGACACAACAATGGGTTTTGCAGGCAGAAGCGTAGGTGATGATGGGGTCAATGTGTGAACAAACAGGCTCATGAGCACTGTTGGGCAAGGCTCAATAAACGGGACAGCAGTATTGACAAGCCTAGAACTTGACGTGCCATCTGCAGAGACGGCTGCCTCCATGTTCGATGTTCCGATAGTGGATGGCAGTGTCGTAGTAGAGGTGAACTTCTCTAATTTCCTGTCAAAGTGTTCAGCAGTGCTCAAAGACAAAATACCTTCAATCACTTACAATCTCTGATGTCGCAGGCGCTCACGTTCACGGTTTTTGGCTTTTACTTCTGGATGACTACACCACGCATAAGATTCTGATCGCCTTAAAGGACTAAAGCAGAGCCTACTTTCGATAATATCTTTGTGACCTGGTCAAACCATCAGGCCCAACTGTATTTTTTGTCGAGTTTGTCGAGCTACGATCGTCCATCTTCGTGGAGGACGATGTGGATGGAAACATGCAGAACTACAGAGGCCACAGCGTATATCGAGAAGTAATGTGCAACGTGACTCAGCTACTTGACTATCTAAGAAAATGCCAGGACAAGAATGGTACTGATAACTCTGGCCACGATTGAAGTGAGGACCGTCGGGCGTGAATGGATGCGTGAGAGGCCTGGTCGGGATTAAACTGGGCTCTTCGGAGGCTATGGTAAACACACCTTTGATTTCGCCATCTTCAATTTTGCCAGCCTTATCGAGGTCGTGTGGTTTATCCTCAAGGAAGCGAATAACCATTTTTACCCTCTGTCTAAGTGGTCAGAACG
>QFEU01001456.1:0-11871 GCA_003316345.1 Tricholoma terreum | reverse complement strand
TGTTCTTAAGCTCTTATTTGAATTAGCCCACTGGCATGGTCTTGCCAAGCTCCGCATGCACACAGATGCAACTCTGGACATTTTATCCCCTGTCACTACATCTCTGGGAAACAGGCTACACACGTTTGAGGAAAAGACATGTGCAGCATATGACACTCGAGAGTTGGAACACAAGTGGGCTGCTCAGCAATGGCGTTAGGAGAAATCCACCACTAATGCGGCGTCCGAATCAAGAAGACCTACAGCACCCAACACTAATGCATGGAAGCAGAAGAAACTCAATCTGAGGACTTATAAGCACCATGCGCTTGGCGACTATGTTGACACCATCTGACGCTTTGGTACAACTGACTCATACTCCACTCAACTAGTAAGATTTTACCCGATGATTTGCATGCTATGTCTGACTGTTGTGGTGGGCATCAGAGCAAGCTTGAGCACTGAACATCCAAAACTCGGTCACTTTGGACTAGTGGCTGATCAAATCCACAGCAAATATCAAGGGTTGAGCAACAAGAATGCTGTATCAGCACAATCCGTGAGTGGCTGAATCGCCCATGACTTAGCTCACCTTCTGAAATAGATCCAGAGGACCTTACGCATGATCCTGGGGTACAGTACAATATAGGACAGTCACAGAAATGTCCTGTACACATACCAACCTTTCTGCAAAAGAACGAGGGTGATCCTGCAATCAAGGTGAGCAGCCTTCGTATTCTTCTTCTGCTGAATGGTACTAACCCCTCTGACACAGAATTTTCTACCAAAGTTATGAGAGCATCTGCTTCCTCGAATCCAAAGGGCGCTTCTCCAGGGAATTGAATCGCTTTCAGAGCCTTCCAGCATCAGAATGGGCTTGGATACTGGACCGTTTCGTAGCCCTGATGGAAATGCATGCAATTTCATGTTTTTCAAGAACGACTGCATATACCACCACAAGCTTATTCGATTCCACTTCACCACTTATGATGTTAAGCATGGAACTGACATTGTTAACCCAGGGACATCTTGTTGCAACGTCATGCTGCTTGCTGATGATGTGGAAGGCTCCCTTGTCTCTTCAAATCTGCATTATTTCTTGTATGCACAGATCCTCGGCAGATATCATGTTAATGTGATTTATACTGGGCCTGGCATGCATGATTTTGAATCCCACCACTTCAATTTTTTGTGGGTGCGATGGTTTGAGGTTGTTAACCCAGGGTCTTCAGGGTGGAGCAATTCCAAGCTGGACTCTGTCCGCTTCCCTCCTATGAACGAAAATCGTTCTTTTGGTTTTGTGGATCCAAAAGACATCCTGCGCGGGTGCCACATCTTACCAGTCTTTGCAAAAGGAAAACAACAGGAGGATGGGATTGGTATCTCATGCTGTGCCAAGGATGGTAAAGATTACAATCAATACTTTGTTGGCCGGTGGGTCCACTGCTTATCTGCTAGTTCTGATTTTATTATATCCTGCCAGGTTCCCTGACTGGGATCTTCTCATGCACTACCACTGGGGACTAGGTGTTGGTCACTTCCATGCACATCAGCCAGCATCCACCTCGGGCCATGTTTCCGATCTGGCTGGGGATGCCCAGGATTTTCAGGTTCCAGATATGGAGCTGCAGGAGGCATTGAGAGAGTCTCTTGAACAACCCAATGACAGAGATAGTGACATGGGTTACAACTCGGACAACTCAGAGTTGCGTTTAGAAGACCGTGACTTAGAAGGGTGGGACGACATAGAAATGGATGATGTAGAAGATGGGGATGAGGATGAGGACATCAGAGAGCCTGAGGATTTTACAGGAATGCTCTAGTCATACATTTCTCAACACCTGTCAGCTCAGATTGGACATCTGTATTGGATGTCTTTGTATGTTCTATCTTTTTTTAGTCTTTTGGTTGCTCTGGCAGTCACAAAGATCGTACGTTTACCAGAGATTTGTGGCACTATCCTCACTGATTGGTCTATAGCCCCTTGAATCACACATAGTAGTATCTTTGCCCCTTATCATCTCACTAGCAACCCTTCCCCTGCAAAATTTCCCTCCCCCGAACCTCAATTCATTGTGGTGCTTACTGTGTTTTCTCAAATACTTACGATTCCCTTTCTGCCTTTCTGCCTTCCTACACAGTCCCTCACACATGTCTCCTTGAAAGTCCCATTTGCACATATCCCTCTCCTTATGTTTACCCTGACCACAATGACAGGCATCAGCGGAGAGGACAAAGTTTATGGCAAAGCTACACTGCATGCACTTACCCCCCCACGGTATAAAATACACCCAGCGGATGCTCAATCGAGCTACCTCTGCATGCTGACTCTCCTCCTTAACTTCATGCCCATATATGCCCTTAACTCTTCAACAAAGAAATACAGCAGCACAGTGCAAAATTGGAATGCAGCTCAATATTCACTTTGACTGTCACTTTCCCCCCCTTTACCTTGTGCCAGGGGAGTTGATGCACATATTTGAATGTGTAGAGCCTTGGACAGGGATTGGGAAGGGGGCTGTAGGAGAATTTATTGCACTTCTGAGTGTGCAGGGTCTTGGTTAATGGGTGCATTACAGAGCAACTTATTTGTTGTTTCTCACTGCTGGAACATCCTTGGTTAACTGTGTCACCATGATGTAGTTTCGATGCTTAGGATAGACTTCATTTGAGCCTGGACCAGCTGTAGCTTCTCTAACTTACTTTCTAGTTCAAGTCGAACATACAGCATCAAATGAAACTAGGAATACTACCATGACCAACAAGAGTCTGTGCTCTCTTACTTACCCTAATACTACCTTGCTACTTGTGAGTTTGTTTTTGTTCTACCTTAACTACTACCATCGTCTAACTAACTGCCCTACATACTTCAAACCTTGCAAGCACAGCTTCAACCCTCCCTTCCTATCTCTAACCACAGCCATCACCTATGGCACATCGGGATTCTAGAACACCAATTGTTGAACATGGCCGGCCCTTCAAAGTAAGTGTTTTATTCCATTTTTACTTTATCTAATAGTCAGCTCTTCACAGCGTGGCCATCGGGTCGAAGTCCATAGGGACCGTCAGTGGTGCAAAGCCACCTTTCAAAGATATGACTATTGGTTTCTAGAATGCCCTAAGAAATGAGCCGAGTGGAAGAGATGAGCGGTAAGTCTATATAATATTTTGTTGGCTTTTTCTGACCATTCATTTGAAGCAAAAATGTGTTGGAGCTCTTGTCATATTTGATGACAATGGGGTGGATGGGGTGTACATGTTTTTGGATGTATGCAGTTGGGAGTGCATATCATATTTCATTTGGTACCCTCAGCGATCATCTAACGCTGGACCCCACCGATAGATAGAAATTTGTATTTTGATTGTAAACTGGATGTTAAAAGCGGGACTCTAGCTATTTGGAATTTATTGAATTGGGGTATAAGACCATATTATTGAGTGTGCAGTGAGTCATATAACACTGTGCTCTCCATCAGTGCCCCCTCTAAGTAACGTACATCAGATAATTATGGCACCTTGGCATAGTCTCAACCCTTTGGATTGACGGGAATGCTGCCATTGGATGGACTGCGATGGTGGTTGGGGTGCAGCCATTTGGATGCTGGGGGACGGATTGCAATGCACTTGGAAACGGGTAAGTAACCCATTGAATTCCCTGTGGATGGCGTAGAACATGCCACCCATCCTTTACCCAAACATGTTTGTAATGTCTCTTTACTTACGAACGTCCAATGACATTTGCTTTGACTGTCACTTCCTCCCCCTTTACCTCATGCCAGGGGAGTTGATACACATATTTGAACATGTAGAGCCTTGGACTACAGGTGGGGGAGGGATCGGAAAGACAGCTGTTTTGAGGCTGTAGGAGGATTCATTATGCACCTCTGAGTGCGTAGGGTCTTGGATAATAGGTGCGTTACAGAACAACTTATTTTGTTGTTTCTCAACGCTGGAATGTTCGCGTTCAAACATTCTCGGTTCACTGCATCGTCTTGACATAGTTTCAATGTTTCGGATAGATAGGAACACGACTGTTTGAAGGGCAGCATTGGTGTCAAGGGCATGGCAGCTTGGCGGCTGGTGGAAAGATTGTTGCACGCTTTTGAGCACACTGGTTGTTGGGAACAAGGTAAGTATTTCATCCACAGGCGCAGTAAGCGCTGCTAGTCGTTTACTGACTTTTTTGTCGAGAGATAAGCATGCTTGTGATTCTGCCTTGTCAAAGTTTTCTGTCGCTCCTTTATGAGTTGAAAAGTCCCAGACTGTCGTGCATTGTCAGTGAGTGTGGGGTGGTGTGACAGCCCAGGTTGTCTCACATTTGAGTCATCCTGGACTTCACACCCACTATCATGATCTGCTTTACACTGCACTGTTGCAGTCATAGCTTGCAGGGCACTTGCTCTTGGCATTGGCAATATGCAATGTCTACTTGAGCTCGCAGCAACTCATCTTCACCTCCTGCCGTACCTCAAAGCCATGCCAGGGATGGCATGCCCATCGGGGTGAATCGTTCAAGTTGCACCTCCAACTCTTCAACTCTGAGTCCTTTCTGTGCTGCCTCTGCTTTTGTTGTGGCCTCTTCAACCTATTGTGCTGCTTGCCTGTAACCAATCACTGCGGCTGGATCCCTTGCTCGTAACCAATTTTCTTTGTGGGGAAGAATGAGGTGTAGCTGATAAAATCATTTCTCTCATTGGAACACCTGTATGGAAGCATTAGTTCATGAACATTTCCTTCAAGCATGTGGGTGTATTATCAACAAGTGATGGGCTTCAGGAAAAATGTGATGTAGAGGAAATCAGAGATAACATCATGTCATCCACTTGAACAACTGTATATTATGATATACAAAAATCATACATAACAATTGTACTAGTATAAGCACCAGTTCCTGAACCTTTTCTGCAAGAATTAGAATATCTGGTCAGTAAGTGACAAACCTCAGGAGGAATGACTGACCAAGGAAATGGTGGTGTAAAATTATTTCATTGGGTAGAAAAATTGCATGGTCTTATATAATAATATCATACACTGTAATTCTATCTGAAAAAGTGTCAGTGGCTGACTCTTGGTCATCTATGTTGGATGATGTTTTAAGGCCTTTTAAAGTAGGGATAAGGATGATGTTCAGAGGAAATGACAGCTAAAATCATTTCTTTTGCTTGAATTATTGTATACCACCATATAGCAATATTGTGCAGCACAATCCTGTTAATTGAAGCATCAGTGCCTGACCCCTCTTCACCTTTATTTGACCATCTTGTAAGGCCTGCTCAAATCTTATCTATTGATTGCAGAGTGTTAATTGTTGATCAAATCTGTCTAGTCATACCGGACCCCTGTCATTCACTGCAATTCTGTCAGAAAAAGTGTCAGTGGCTGACCCTTTGTCATCTGTGTTGGATGATGTTTTAAGGCTAGATAAAATCTTATCTATTTATGGCGGAGTGTCAATCATTGATCAAATCTGTCTAGTCATACCGGACCCCTGCTGATTTCCAGATGGATGCCATTGCTGCTCCCGTTGCTGCTGCCAATGCCAATGCCAATGCCTGTGTTCGATGTCAATTCATGGGTTATCATGTCTTCTACCTGATCAATCTACATCATCTACAATCCAGCAAGCTATCTAATAGTGCACTCATTGATTACTACAGTAGGTACATACATACAGTGCATTCAACAGTGTCCACTGAACCCACATCACTTGCTACAATGTATGTGTTCAATAGACTGTATCATTTGGTACAGTGTAGCTTACCTATGTGTAAGTAGTAATATCATTGTTTTTGTGGTCCTGTCAAGCCCCAATGTCAGTGCAACTTCCCCATTCCTGTCCTCATCCCCATCCACAATTCCTGTCCCTGTCCCCATCCCTAATTCCCATCCCTGTCCCCCTCCCCTGCAGTTGCATTTCAAACATTACTAATGTCTGTACTATGTTCTTAATGCATGTCTATCTGTATGGTACACCAAGGTAGTCATTGGTTAATTAATAGAGTATGTACAAATATATAGCTAGTTTAGTTCGACGGCATACATTGAAACAGATATACAATGTGTGTCAATAGTATGCATAGGTTAATATTGCCCATTCCCATGTCCATGCCCGATGGCAATGGCCTGTTCCTGTGGCCATTCCCGTGGCCGCATCCATGTCCATGGCCATGCCTGTGCCCATTGTGTTTCAAACATTGTTAATGTCTGTATTACATTTCTAACACATAGGTAAGCTACACTGTACCAAATAATATGCTCTATCGAACGTACACATTGTATTGAGTAATACGGGTTCGATGGACACCGTCGAACGCTCTATATATATGTATCTACTATAGTAACCAATGAATGCACTGGTTGATAGCTCACAGTACCGCACAGTACCGTATAGTAGATATGAAATGAGCTTGAATAGTGGTAACCTATGAATTGGCATCAGACACATAGATCGGCATTGGCATTGGCATCAGGTACAGATTGTTAAAAAATTGTTTCAGTGTGCTTCTTGCATTCATTCGTTGCCAATGTGGGTTTGGCAAAGACCTCGGCAGCAAATGATTTCAGCAAAGGGCCCAGATCATCAAGAATGATATTATTTTAGCAAGTTGTGTAACTATATGACCATATACATAAGATAAATCTGCATCACTCATTGTCAGTAGCGTCCATCATATCATCAGAGCCAGGCAACCAAGTGTCATCAACATAACTAAAGTCTGCATGACTATAGATCAGTGTGATGCGAGAAGGAGTGGGGTTCTCTATCTGAGAGCTGCTGGGGGACTCAGCACTAGAATTATCCTCAACATCAAACTCGGCATTGGGATCGGAGTTGGCATGAGATGCAGCATCATCCTCACCATCAGATTCTTCAGCGGAATCGGTCTCTGAAGATGAGAGGAAAAGATCAGCCGCATCAGATGCGGTGGGAAATGCTGCTGAAATGGGATTTGTGGGTGAAGATGAAGAGGTGGTATTGGCAACATAAAAGGCAGCAGCATCAAAGCCAGTGGGGGAACCCGTACGGGGAGATGAATTATCATCATTATCCTGCCACACCATGGCTGCCTCAGAGGCGGTTGGCTGTTCAGCTTCCTGAAGAGTGACTGAGATATGGTCTGCATCAGCAGCTGGATTGGATGCGTCATCTTCACCTTGCCATACCATAGCAGCATAAGAGGCAGTGGGCTGGGCAAGTGTGGGCTTCGCATCGGCATCGGCATCGACATCGACATTGGCATTAGGCTCGGGATCGGGATCGGCATTGGACTCGGCATCGGCAAGTGATGAATCATCGAATTCAACCTCTGAGAAATAGAGAGCAGCATCAACACCAGTTACGGTGGGTGGACGAGTGTATGCACTAGAGACAGCTGTTGGCATACTTGCTGTGATTGACCACTCCTTTTTGTCTGGACCATCGGGCAGAGACCATACATACCCAGAATGCAGTGATTTACATCAGCCATCTCGATGTCGACATCGGCAGCTATTGGATATGTGTTAGAGGCTTGATGTTGATCATGATCGGAACACTCACCCTTCGACTTTCCCTTTTCCTCTCGGGTGAACCGTCTAGCTGATGGTTCTGCCCTTGATCTGGAGGGCTGTTTGCTGCTTTTTTCCTCACTGGCAGGAGGAGGCTTCTTCCCCTTTCCTCTTGTTGATCCTTTTCCTGTCTTCGGCCTGGCCACTTGGCCCACATCCCCTGTCTCACAGCGCACTTTGCTCTTACCACAATGGTAACACGCCCTTTTCCCATTCACCTGCTCATAGCAATCGCACCCCAGCCTGGCACACCGTGAGCAAGGCATCGCTCTCTGACTGCCCCGCTCGGGTACTCCTCGCCGCGTTGCCGTATTGCCCTTCTTCTGTGCGCTGTCGGCAGTGGCAGCAGCATTGGCAGTATTGCCCTTCTTGCGCATGGGCTTGGCAGAGGCATTGGCAGAGGCATCGCTCTCCGTCATGTCCGTTTCCCCTTCCTCCTCATATTCAGCTTCGGATCCACTGTTACTCGGAGGCACTACCCTGACCATCCCACCACTATCTCCTGCCATTGTTGGCATGGCCATTGCCGATGGGTGCGTAACTCGGCCTGATGGTTTTGCCTGCCATGGTGTTGGTCTCGGTTCTTCCCCTATCGGTGCCGCATGTGTCGGGTTGGGTGCTGAGGGGCGGGTACCTCGGCCTGGTGCTTTGTCCTGTAGCGGCTGTCTTCTGGGCAATGGGTTCACCGCTGTTACTTTTGTTCGCCGTGCTGGTGCTGGTGCTGGTGCTGTTGCCGACCTCTCTCTCGCCTGCGCACCCGATGCCGATGTTATAGCTGTTGCTGTTGCCGATGTGGAGGCGATTGCCGTTGCCATCCTGTTCTCGGGTGCTGTTGCTGCGATGCCTTTCTTCGCATCAAATGCCGTCATTGCCCTCCGTTGGCCTTCCACAAACTCTCTGTCCCCTGCCTTGTCTGACTTTGCCCAAGCCACCACAAATCCCCACAAAAACGTGTCGGCACGGAACACCTTTTGCACAGCCTCTGTCAGAATCTCTTTTTGGCATGCAAATAATTTTTTCTACACTATGTAAGTTTCGTCCTGAGAGCATGCCAATGACTTACCAGTGGCTGATGTTGCTCCTTCATCACAGCCTTGATGTCGCCGGTCTGGAGTCCAGTGTGGACCACATTCTCAATCTCGCTGATTTGGCTGAGGACCTGTTGAGGAGTAGCATTCATGGTTCGGCATGGGGAGTGCAGATCGGCGTCGGGTTGGATATCGATGTGAAAGTGAAATGAGCAAATTCAACGATCACATGTGATGATCAACAAACAACATTCCAATACACATAGACAAACAAATGTGTCATATCACTGATTACAGTTATATCTGGATTACCTCTGTGATACAACCACAATGAACACTCAGCAGCAAACACAGGCGGATGGTATTCCTGATGGGTATGTCCATATCAGCAGTGACGATGGGCAGCAATATCTAGTGCCCCATTTCATGATTCCTGCTACCCATCAGGCAATGGAGGCCTATCACAAGAAGCTTGAATTCAATGTGCGCAATGCAGCTGGGGGGGTATGTTTTTAGAATTCATTTCAACGCATACAATGTCGATGCCGTTGGCCGACCCTTCAGGCCCGCTGCCGATGCCGATGCTGTGTCGTCTTAGTGACGGTGTCTATCTTCTGACTGACTCATCATTCATTTTACAGTCTGGAACCATGACCGATGAACCATGCTTCATTGTTGCCCAAAACCAGCTCACCCTACCCACCGATCCAGTATGTTTTTATTGTCCTCGGTTTGTGTGGCTAATAATTAGTTCATGCTGTTGCAGAACTTGACAGACAGGGAGTTGTTGAGCTGCCATGCAGAAGTCAAGGCCCTACAAAACCAGCTTGGCATGTCATACAAGGATGCCAGTCATTGTCTCTACATGGCCGAGGTTGAGAAGCTGGAACAACAAGATATCACATTGAAGACATATGCAACTTTGAAGGAAAGGGTGGAACATAATCTCAAATCATTTGAAACCAGGTTCTCAGCAATTCCCATCAGACCATTGTCCCATGAGAACACCAACCACACTGTTGCCGATCCCCTGGCTGATTCCCACTGATGGCCTATTGTCCTCATTTCAATGTACATCTATGTAGCTAGGAAAAATTATTCTTGCTGGATCCAAGAAATTATATTGAGCTGTACTCTGCTCCAGTCCGTTGGAAAGGCCCATTTAGTGTATAACCGGAATGCTTTGCCAGGACCAACTCGGCCTGCACAGCCCTTGGGTTGGCAGAAGCACGAGAACACTAAAGGAGACACTGTCAACGAAGACGTTCCCACACGAGATACAAGTCATACTCATGGGAACAACAATGAGCAAGGACATCCCAGTTCTGGGCTTATGCCCGATGTTGCTGCTGATGCCTCTCTCTGTTTCATATCCGATGCCCATGGCATTTGACAGTCTGATGCTGCTGCCATTGTCACTTGCCTTTGCCGATGCCTTTGCCGATACCTGTGTTGCAAATTCATGGGTTACCCATGTCTATATCAATTACATGCTCAATCTACGGACTGTGCGGTACAGAAAGCTATCTAACAGTGCATTCATTGATTACTATAGTAGGTATATATATATAGAGTGTTTGATGGTGTCCACTGAACCTGTATTACTCAATACAATGTGTACATTCGATAGAGCATATTATTCAGTACAGTGTATGTGATTTCTAATGCACATCTATTGTAAGGTATAATAATCAGTGTACAATGTAGTCATTGGTTAATATAGTATGTACGGACATATAGTGACTTTATATAGTGAGTTCAACAGCATCCATCGAACCTGTATCATTCGATACAATGTATGTGTTCGAAAGGTCATGTCATTCAATACAATGTAGCTTACCTATGTGCCTAGGGACTCCAAGTCGATGGAGAGCACATGAAGCAGATAATTTTGGTAGAACTTGAACGTGTTAATGTAACACTCTATAATACATAGAGTTTTTTGAGGCAGAGGAATGACTATGTGTCACAGAAACAGCTGAATAGACGACTAGAAAGGAGATGGTGGCCTGAAATTAGTACCCGGAGATGGGAGACACTATGAGACCCACACCATAGGAAATTCATCCTGCATTTCATATCTTTAAATAGTGTAAAATGATATATTTATAGTATAGTTTTCATGTATTGATAAACCCTGGAATAGAATAAATTTTGTCAGGAGTTGGAATGAAAATCTAACCCTAAGAGGAGTGAAAAAGAAGTTTTTTTTCTACATGTAAGGGATGAGTCAACAGGATGAATTCCTCCCAGATTTTAAACCGAGTTCATCCCATGCCAAATTCATCACATCAGATGGTTGTCATCTTTTTATAGGTAAAAATAGCACTCCGCTACGGGGCAAAAAGACACTCTCTACAGGGTGAAAAGACATTCCTCTACAGGCGAAAATATCAACCTCTAATCAGGTTGAAAATCACCAACTTTCCAGGGTTCTTCGAGGGTGGAAGAATTCATCTACTTTATGTAGTAGTTTCGTCATCAGTTTTCATACTGCTAGTAGTGAATTTTCAATTGGATGCCGAATGACTCATTTGTTATTCATGAAAATCTATACACAGCAGCATGTTGTAGCACTTCAAGCATCACTTGTATCTGAGCTATCCCCATCCTCTTCGAGTCCCTTGTCCTTGTCACCTCCATCCTCGTTGTCTTCCTCACTTTCTGCATCCTCATCCTCGCCCTCCACCATGTCCTCATCCTCGTCCTTGTCATTATCATTCACTATGTCATCCAAGTTTGTCATTTCCGCAAAATATCCGCGTTTATGAGCATAGGCGCGCTTGTTCTTCAGACTGGACTTGATGAATTCTTCGACCGCCCAGCCGTGTGGGAATCGCTTGAAGTAGTGATGGCGCTCTCAAGCCTAGGAGATCCATCTAAGAATGAGAGGAGCGAGGGGATAAGAACATACCATTGCGATGATTTTGGCAATGACCAGTTTTGGTTGGTGGTGCCATGTAACAGAAAAGTCCAGCCCAGCTGCAGTAGTTACGTCCCAGACACAACACTACTAATACTCAGAAAGGCTATGTGGACAAGGTATCAACTTACATGAAGGGCAGTGTATAGATTGGTGTTATCCTCAAGGTGCATCACAGTTTGTAAGTTGAATCCGTTACCAGCGACGCCGCTTCCGCTTGGTGGCCGTGGTATCATCATTGCGGTATCTGCTTTGGCAGCCGCGGCCTTGCGCAAGGCATCGTTTTCAGCTGATGATGGTGTTAGAAATGTATGAAGGAGAGAAATGGTGACCACACCCTTTAGTTTCTTCAACTGAGCCTCAAAGGCTTTTGCTGATGTTCCTAGTCAAGTG
>QFEU01001446.1:0-21829 GCA_003316345.1 Tricholoma terreum | reverse complement strand
CCTATAGAGAACGTTTCCGACTGACTGGCTAGGCGGTGTGCAGGGATTCGCCGGGTCGGGGCACGACTGGAGTCCAATCGCGAGGCCAACCTCCTGAGATCCTTGGAGGCTGTTCTAAAATTTGGGGGGTCGATCGATGTTTCAATTGTGCAATGAAAGCAACATACGGGACGGACGACTTGAACTATGAGGTTCTGACCCCTTTGCACCGTTGTGCCCGCCGCGGGAGATCCGATAAAAGACCTCTGGGCGTTGGTAATTGTGAAAAGCAGGGCAAGGGTTGAGAGTGTGGTGAATGGCTTCATGATCACTGGTTATGAATAGGTGCGCACGTTGGCATATAAAAAGTACTGATACCCATCTTGAGCGCCGCTTCGAGATGACCCAGCCGTGTTGGGTAGCCGGGGAAGACTTGCCGTGGTGGGGGTGGTGGGATCCCTGGTGACCTGAGCAACCTACTCGGGTGCGGTCATTGAATGCGCTGTATGCCGCAACTTGTCCGCAACGTCCGGAGACTGCTCTATTATGGATCGGTTTGTTTCACTGTTCACTTTATTGATCAGGCCAAACACAGTTGAGATATTTATCATCTTTTCTCAGCAACTTCACCTCGATAGTCAAATTCAACGATCGACTTAGTCCAACTATAGACTCAACACCGAATATGTCAAACTAAACGTAAACTGTCTGATAACTCGTGATACACACCCAAGCTATCATGATCACTGAAGATAATAAATTCCGGGGAAATTATGACAGTTCAACAAAACGGTCCAGGTGTGCACGGATCTTATGTGTTAATGACATTTATTGTGACATTATTAAGCTCCAGCGCAGCAGCGGGCCCAGCCTTGGAACACACGGGCGTCATCAACTTGCGAATCATAATGAAAGGCAAGATCAAAAGGCATGACTCACTCCGATGAGGTGGAAGCGGGTTACAGTTCACAAGGCCCGTCCCTGTAGGAAGTAAAGGGGCGGGATCGTAACGGTAAAGTTCTGGTAAGGTCTTCCCGGCATTTCACGAAGCTGGGGGTCGTACGGTCCCCTGTAAAGGACGGTACCCATTTCCTCGGTGGCAGGTTTGCACGGGGTCTCATTCGGACACGAAAAGAGTCCTATGGCGAGACCCACTTCTTGGGATCCCTGAATACTGACCTGTGGTGTGGTTGGGTTAAAGACCCTTGCACGCTTTGTATCTGCACGGGACTTACGGGACGAACGACCTGAACGACAACGTTTTGATACCATTGAACAGTAGTACCCTGTGCAGGGAGGCGAATGAAGCTTGCTTGCGCTTTCACAGTTGCCACGAAAAGGACGAAAGAGAAGAGCGTGGCGAGTATCTTCATTGTAGCTCAAGCTGACAATTGGAGAAGCAACAAGGAATATGTTTTATACCAGCGATGCAGTCATACTGATACGCATCTCAGTGCCTGGTTGCAGATCAAGTTCACCATGAGAAGCAATGACGTGCGATTCTTGAGAGCGGGGAAGATCTGCCGTCCAAGAGAGATGGGAAGGTCTGGGCGGATCTTGCTTCCTAGGGATGGTCTCCGAAATATGATTGAGCTGCGATGCGATTGATGATCAAGACAGGCTAGCGCTCTGAACGCACCCAACTCGGAAAGCTCAAACGAAGCACAACTAAGGGCCCGAGCTCAGATTGAAATCGATAAATCTCTTCAGGGCTATGCAAATACCTGGCTGCGACCAGAGATCTCGCGTATTTCAATTCACACAAAATGCATCCTTGACGCATTACTCCGTTACGAGGTAGTGGAGTAGCATGCCATTAGTTGAACATTGAAGTGGACTGGGGTGCAGAGCAACAGCGTTCTAGGTCTGGTAAGGTTAAAAGAGAGGTCTGCTGCCGGTGAGACCGATTACTCAAGTGAACGCTGCCAGGTTGTGTCACCACGCCTTGACCCTAGACTAAGGAGGGTATCGGACGACTTGAGATAATCTTAGGCCATGCGCATCCACCGTCAAGGCTAAGACACACCAGACCAACGATGAACAGGTGGAAGATTTTCCGTAGCACCATGTCAAAGTCAACTCTTCAATTGTCCGATGCAAGAAAAGATAATCAAAGCTCATCGGATGATGACCTGGCTCTGCGTCGAAGTCTACAGGAAGCCCGCCGCCCCTGGCACCGAGCAGAGGTTTAGGCGGGGCACCAACTCGGTCGCGGTATCGCTTAGCCTACAAGAAGCATCGTACTGGAACAAGGAGAGTTTGAATCATTTAACATCGGGAGCCTGAGGAGGAGCAAAACCAGGATCGGTCTTTGTGGAACCACGTGGTATAAGTGTGGCCCTTTGTTGTATCTAGCCGCAGCCTTGTGCGGTTATATGGCAGCCATCGTGATATGAGCCGCTGGTATATAACATCTAGTCTGAGCTGCTGCTGCTTGAGGGCTGTCGCGGCTGGCGGTGGATGCGTGTAGATGAAGGTAGATTTGTCGGACTCCACGCAGCAGGGGTGCAAATTGCGTATTACGTGTTGCATGCGTTCGGCTTGAACATAGCCTCGAGACCCAACTCACACCATGTCCGCAATCGCATATGGCTGCATCCCATGAACCCATCCATTAGAGGACTAAATATGCCGATAGTGATTAAGTGACGCCCGAAATACAATTCCAAACATAGAAGGAAGTGGCACAGTCAATAAACATACCAAACACACGAAAATTAATCCACCTTCCGGGCCCATTTCCTTCCTCCCGAAGCCGAGGTCGACCTCGGAGGTGGCGTTGAAACCCTACGCGTGGTCTGCTGCGACTGCCACGGTGCTGGCTCATATGCTCGTTCCTTGCCCTTCCCACTCTCCGTGGCGTAGTCATGCCCATTGCTCTGCAGTTCAAAGCTGTCTCTCTCCTTGACATCGACCTCAGCCTGACCCCAGTACATCCACAACTGAGCACCCAGCACTAGATTGAGCGCGAGAGCAAGAGCGAAACCCGCAGCGACGATCGAGTCGCCAACTTCCGTGGCGGTGGTGAATAATCTCGCAAGACACCCGAGTATCTGGGAGATAACAGCAAACGCGGAGAGCTGACCCGTGGAGTGCGCTCTGTGGTTCTGCCTGATCTGCGGTAGCTTGGAGAACAGTGACAGAGGGAGGGTGGAGAGTTGGAGAAGTGCAAGGGTGTTTTTGGGAAGAGTGTAGAGTACAAAGGAGGTGGCGAGGGTGGCGACGATGCCAGTCACGAATCTTGCGCTCTTACCAGAGGACACAGGGTTGTATAATATGATTAAGAGGGTGATGACGGTATTCTGAATAGTGAGAAAAAGATTCTCTCCGTAGGTTGTGAATGGGAAATCATTGCTGACGGAATAGGCCAACGTGATGGCGTATGATAGTGTTTCTAGGACATATGCAGGAAGCGAGAGTCCACGCGCTGAGCGGGCTTTTATAACTACATAACCCAATTCATTGAGGATCTCCAAAAAGAAACAGGGTTGAGCTCACTTAGTAGAACTTGCGGTACTTTCATAATGGATCCCCCAACGACAATGCCAATACCAAGACCCTTCGACAACGAGTACTTGATACACTGGACATCGCTTATGTCCAGATTTTCAACTAGTGACGTGTAACATTCCTTTAGATGAAGCTTAGTACAATGTCTTGAAATTATGATAAAGGTGGTATACCTTGCCAACGATGGAGACACCGAGATCGCGAATAAACCAGGGGAGGTTGCGGGTAATGGTGGTCATGGTTGTGGACGTGGAGTGTGCGTCTGCTGTTGATTTCGCTTTGTTTGGAATTCCCAGCATCGATAAACATATGGCTTCCTCTTCAACGCAAGTTTCGTTAACACCACCACTTCATAAGCGGCACCTACATGCTATTCTCCTGGAAAGGTACTTGCATTTGAAAATTCTCTCAACAGCTTCCAAAGATATTTATTTTTCAGCATGCTTCAGTCCGTCAGTCCAGCCATCGCTTAGAAAGGCCTGGGGTACGTCCTCTCCGATGGCTTCACGTAGACCAATAAACACCCTTCTTCAAGTGAAAAATGGGGGAACCCTGACGCACTCCGCATCTGACTTTCGGCAAGCCAAGTTTTTCTTTTGCAACGGACCTGATGATCCGTGGCTGAATGAGTGAGCAAATCCTCTTTTTGCAAGTGAATTTTATCATGATATGTCACTTGTAACAGGCTACTATCACGATCTCTCGTGGTCCGTGTCTAACCTGGAAATTTCGTTTATGCTACGCCTAAACGAAAACAGGTCCGACACGCAAGCTGGATCTCAAAATGCGTCCAAGAAAAATTCCTAATGCCAATCGCACCATACACGCTCGACGGTCTGCCTGCCAGATAAAAACATAATCCGGGTCTATATACTCACGCCTCTTCACTTTTTCCCCACAGACGATTTCGACCAATCGAAGATCGAAGACACCGATAATGACTCTGAAAATATCAACGCACCTCTAGACGTAGGACGTCAATACAACCTTCGTCAACCCCAGGGCCTCCTCCAAGACATGCTGGCTCTCTATCAATCCACTCCACTGGCTTCTCTACCTGCTATCGCTTTTGCTATCAAACGACATCCTGAGGAACCTCTCAAGATTCAGAATACTTTGAAGCGACCGTATGCCTTTGACGACGATTCTTACGGCAAGATTGGCTTGCCTCCGATGAAGAAACAACGCATACACCCTCTCGATCTCAACTCTAACGATATGATACGCAGGAATGTCGGATCGGTCTCTTCTAGAACGGCTATCGATGTCGATACGCAGAAGAACGCGGAAGCAACTGAACGAGATTACAAGGAACCTCAACACGTCTCTCCAGAACCCACTTCCAATAGTATTGTCAAAGTTCCTATCCAGAAACCCGAGCCGAAGAATTCAAGAAATATCAACATGGAACAACAGAAGCTCCCGGAGTTACTTTCCCTTCTCTCCAAGCATAGAAGCAAGACAACTCGTACCCGTGCTCGCGGACAAACCAACGAACGATTCGCCCGCCTCATCAAACCTTTCAACCCATCTTCATCTCCAACTCCCAATACCCATCCACCTCGCTGCACCATCAAAGCGCACGCGCACATCCACACTCAAACCCAACCTCCCAAACCCACTCTCTCATCCATCCAACGGTTCGTCCAAGTACCCCAAACCTCCTTTCCTAATTAATACCGATCCACAGACCAACCCTCGAAAGTGCACATACCATCTTCTGGAATACCGCAAGAAGCTCGTACGCCGATAAGGGTTCAGATTCAGGTCCATTGGTAGTTTCCGTGGACGACGTCCTAAGAGCTGAGGCACCTACTGTTCGGTCTACGCGGTTCATTGTAAATGCGCAGTACCTTGATAAACAGTTCAAGTGTCTTGCGTTTTAATCTTCAGCTACATGTCTGTGTTTGCGTTCAGGCTCATCGTTCGTGCGCGTATGTGAAGTGGTATTTACAGAAAATGAAAGTCATTGAATGCGTATCTACACATGCACGTAAGATTATACATAGTTCAGAAGCCCAACATGATTTCGATATGCTACACAGCAGAGATAGCTAATCATTAAGGTTAGAGTCTCCTTGACGGAACAACTTCTAAACCCGTTCCAAAGAGGTAAGACCAATCAATGAGGTGTCTAGTGCAAGAAGCGATCGTCCAAACAAGCAACTGACCAACACCCTTCCAACAATTCTAGCTGAACCACTGGACAGCAGGCACACACCGCGTGAATAGCTGCACGAGATGATGCTCGAGATCAGGTTCAGTCCTGAGTCGATATGTTAGGGACGTAAGCACCATCGTCAAACGACGAAGACGCCAGCACGCATACGAGCGTTTCTCCATTTCCGAAAAGAACTCTTCCTATATAATTGTTTTAACAACAACGAACCGCTTGTTAAGAAAAAATGAGAACTTACGATCTGATAATCAACTGACGCTGTCCACTCCATCACATAGTCGTTATTACGAGGACATATCTCCCGTATAAGCAACTCCAACCGATCCAACTGGGGCATCTCCCTCGCTAATAAATCCACCAACTGCGGTGTAAGCGTCAACGATCCCAACCTCAACCTCTCCAACCTCTCCTCCAGCCTCCTCCCAGAAAACATCTTCACCACCGCCCCAACATCCTCAAAACTATGATACCTCCCCGTCATACCCAACACCGTTATCGTGCCCGCGAACTGCTCTAGACACGTCAGGGTAGCGGGGAATGGGAACAAAGCCGAGCTGAGATCGAGTTCGCGGAGGTAAGGGAGGTGGACATTGGTTATGGCTGCGCGGATCCAATCGTCGAGAGACGCAGAGTTTGGAGTGAGCCCCGCGCCACTGTGTTGTGTTGCGCGGAGGGAGAGGGAGCGTAGGGTGGTGTATTGACGACGGAGGAGAGCTGTGAGACCTGAAGGGTCGCCGAGGTGTGGTGCCTCTATTGGGATGGAGAGTGTGAGATGTTCGAGATGCGGGAGGAGGTGGATGGAGTGGAAGAGCGGAGAGAGATCGAGAGGTTCCCAGGTTTGGATGGAGAGTTTGCGTAGGGAAGAGCAGAGACGGGATATTGCGGGTGCGAGGTAGTGAATGAGGATGTGCGGATGGTCTGGTGCGAGTTGGAAGTGGTCGATGCGGAGGACGAGGGATAGTTCTTGAAGATTGAGGATTGTGCAAGAGGGAGTGAGGAGGCTTTCGACGTTTTCGAGGGAGATTTCGAGGGAGAGGGTGCGGAGAGTTGGTTGGAAGACGGCGGCTAGGAAGGGGACCGGTGATTCGGGGACAGTCGGGAGACCAAACCACATGATATGGTAGTCGGTGACGTTGGGCAGACCAGCAAAGACGTCGAACATGGCTTGTACGACATCCTCCGGAGTGTGAAATGCGCGTGTCGAGCGGAACTTGCGGTATTTGACAAGAATCTTTTGCTCGAATGTGTTTGCGAGTTGGGTGAGGCGAAGACGGAAGGGTCGATTTGAGAGCGACGACGCGTTCTCTCGGTCGCGAATCTGTTTGAGGAAGCCAGGGTAGACGTGCAAGACGCGTACTCGTCTCGCGACTACTGGATCTCTGCGGGAAATTGAGTTTTGGGACTACAGGTGGGGGTGGATGAGACATACTTGAGACGAGCGAGATTTCTGACCATCCTGTTGTCGAGATACGCAAAGCTCACCTGACGATATCTGCAGTCCATCGCGAGGTTGAAAAACGTGGAATTAAGGCTGAGGAGGTCGGGGATTGCGAGGGCGGGGATGAACTGGGCGATGTGCATCCAGACATCGTGCGGCAGTGAGGCCATTGTGCGATTCCTCCTCAACTTTGCATTATCAGAGTAGTCAAGGACTGTGGAAGACTGCAAGTTCTTATGCCGTAGAGATTACATGAATACGTAATTGCCATGCAACCCGGACAGCAATTCAACTTTAGCAGACCGTGACTGTCAGCAACTTTCCCAATGTTTGGATTCTTTGTGCTGTGGAAACCAAGATACTGAGGAAGAATAAAGAAGGGAGACAGCTTGTCAACTGGCAATTGAATTGGATTAGGTAGCGCTTCACCCGAATCGTCTTATTTTATAATGGACTCTATTCATGTTGTGCTGCAGGGATTGTTCCCAAACTTGTTCTTGTGCAATGTCCATGCGTTGTTTATACTATATCTGTCCGTTCGGAAATTCACTGTATATGGTATATGTTCAGACGGTGATGAATTTGACCTCTTTCCCAAGCTGCACGCTTCAGACAACAATGTGCCCCTAGAAAATCTCTTAGCAATCTCGAGCCTCGCACTCGCTGGAAGCCAGATATTTTTGATACTGCGATCGTGCGTTTACTAAATCGTTTTTATGGTCCATCGTCAATGGAGACCCGGCACTCCGGTTGTCTAATTTCGTGCCTTTTTTGTGGGGAGTGGGACAGAACTCATATATACTGTGCGCTCTTGCGTGCGTGGGTAGGATTCAGCAACTAGGGTTGTAGATTTCAGTGACAAGTAATAGGATGCTCATTCATTAGATCACTAACTAAACATGTAAGGGATGTACTATTTCTGCCTAGCGTTTCAAGTTCGGCATGGGCCAAATGAATGCTCGATTTAACAGCTTGGGTCGTTCGAATCGTCGACGCCAAAACCTGATAAGTGATAAGCCACCCCGTAGGTGTTTCCGAGTCCTTCCCAAGAACGCTTCTTCTGACACGGTGCTGCTGTGCCACTGGCGTTCAGTGCACCTGTAATTCGGCTGCAGGGTTTCGTTGACTTGGGGTCTCGATTCTCCGTTCTCTTCTGGTTACGATAGATCTCCTGCTAAACAGAAATATGGGATTGTCCTGTGCCACCCATGAACGCCACAACAGCGACTCCTGTGTACGCCCCACCATCTTCGTCGAAATCAGCTTACATCGCTTCTTCGACTTCCCGCACCCAACCCAGCCGGCAGAGGACAGCGTGGAAACAGGACATGCCAAGGAAATCTAACCTCGACAGGGGAAGGACGCAGTGACGGGGTCCGCTGTCTTTGCCGGTGTCGCACTATAGTAGAAATATGATTGGAACTAGTAGAAGGCAGTTCGGGGAGCAAGGGCTAAGTATCAGGACCAGCGGCGCTTGAACATGAAGGCGGAGGATGTGCCCAGGAGGATGGAGGAGCGAGTATAGGGACAGGATCGAGTATGCCGTGAGCAGGCCACCAGGGTCTTGGAATTAGCGTCGGAATGGACTTGCGGACGAGGACTGAGTGTGGGCATCGTGGCTGATATGTGATGAGTTATTGGCAGAGCAGATGTTATGTAGTACTCACGAGTCAGAAAGTCAATATCCTTTTCGTGTGGTTACTGTAAACATTGTCCCACCACCGCTCATCCTCGAAATCTCCGCATCGTCCTATGCGGCAGGAATTGCGGCGGTCAATGTGATGTGACGGTGCGGGGAGGACAATGTGCATACCGCAATCGAGGATGACAAAAGTGCGACAACCTGTGCGAAGGATTGCGTTAGGTGGCAACTTGAAAGTGGATGAGTGAATGACTTACGAACAACAGAACGTAACCTCCCGCCAATACATGCTCGTCCTGTCTCCTCTCACAATGATAAGCCCGGAGTCTATATGGGGACAGACCGTCAACGGTAAGCACCATCAGAATCGCGCGCAGTCCCAGCACTGCTCGCCAATTTCTCCACTTTCGAATCCACAGTCAGACGCTGGCTTGGTTATCAGACCAGACAGGGTTGTGGGAGATGCTGTTGTGACGATGGGAACGATCTATCTAGTTAGGATGGCAGTTGGGGAGAGACGAGTATCTGCTGGAGGAGGAGGTCTGACCAAGAGAGCGTCAAGTCCACGTCAAGTGTGCGAACATGATCAGTGTGTGGTAGTCGAATGTGTCACTGAGATAGTACGGGTGAACTGGCTCTGAATAGATGAACTCGGTAGACACACCTTCTGAGTGTGCACTTCTGGGACTCCCGCACCGACGAGCACAGAATACACCAGCCGCAGTAGCTCAAATCGGGCAGAACAAGTGCAGAACAAGGGTCCTGCGGTGTTTCAAGGCTGTGACGAGTCTTTACATAATCACCAACTTCTTATCGATAACCATCACTGCGACCGACTATCGTACTGACTGCATCGAAATTCGCAATGCTGGGAAGTCTTAAGGATCGTGGCAACAAACGCAAGGAGAGGTCTACATCCATCGGTCGATCATCTTCACCTATCGTCCAGTCTGTCGATATCATTCCGACCGATACAAGATTGCAGGCATCAAAGGACCATCCACTCATTGGTCGAACTGATCAAGGAAGCATACCCTCTGTCCTCGACCCCTACAAGCAGTCGCAACCCACCAAGCCTGTCCTAACAGGTGTCACTCAGGCTGATGAACAACAACTTGCTGTTGCCACTGTAAGGGTCTTCTGGTCTGTTCAAAACTGGTGCGAAATTGACCATCACTTCCAACTAGTTGCAGGGGGCCAAATTTGCCCAGGCTACCTTATCCACAGATGCACCTCCTAGGAATGAACCACAATCTGAGGCCATGGTATGGATATCCTCATCTCTTCATTGCTGTTGAATACAACCTGAGAATAGAACAAGACCATTGGTGTGAATCAAACATTTGAACACACAACCATCCGTTTGTCCCATTTCTGGTTAAGAGATTTAGAAGCTCATTTTGACACAGGAGCTGGTCATGATGTGAATATCCACAACAGTACTACAATATGTAGGAATCCCATGTTTTTGTCTTCCACTATCTGACCATCTATAGACCAAGACAAGATGACACCTTTACCTCCCCCAAAGCCAGTTTACAAGTTAATGCCCTCCTCTAGTCCTAACTTTGTGGGCTGTGAGGATCATTTGCAGAGGCTGCAGAAGTACTTTCATGTGCAGCCTGATGAAGCAAGGAGGCGGAAGGCCTTTGTTCTCTATGGGGTTGGAGGTGTTGGAAAAACACAAATCTGTCTGAGATTTCTTGAGGAATGTTCAGAAAGGTATGGCACAGCTGATCATGGTCAAGAGGTGATTAAATTCACAATTTTACCAGATTCTGGAAAGTATTTTGGATTGACACAACCAGTCATGAAACCATCAGAGGAAGTTTCCAAGCAGTTATTGATGACTCTGTCACTCCATCTTCTGGAGCTGGGCAGTCTACAGAGGCATCTCTTCAGTGGCTCTCCACCATCAAACATGAGTGGTTACTTGTGTTTGACAATGCTGATTGTGAACCTGGCATGATAAACAAGTACTTGCCATCTGGAAATCATGGAAACATCTTGATCACAAGCCGCAATCCAAATATGCGACGCATCTGTCCAGATGGTTTTGCTGAGATCACTGCAATGGAGGAAGAAAGTGCTACTTCATTGCTTTTGAAGGCTGCATTTCTCAATCCCTCTGACACAGTCTTGAGGAAAACATCAGAGGAAATAGTAAAGGAACTTTGTTTCCTTCCTCTTGCTGTTGACCAAGCTGGTGCTGCTATTGCTAGTGGTCTTTGTCAGATTGGAGAGTATCTGGAAATGTATAGTCAGCATCGTCAACAGTTGCTAGATGATCCCACCTTTGAAGGGGCCTCCAACTATGAGTTTGCAGTATATGGAACTTGGGATGTCTCATTTAATGAGATACAAGCTAGAGCTGGTAGACAACCCCAGACAACTAAAGAGAAAGCTGCTTCAATGGCCATCTTCATTCTCCAGATATTCTCTTTCTTCCATTGTGAAGGAATCACAGAAGAAATACTTTGTCGGGCTGCAGAAGGATCAGACCAGGCCACCAGAGATTCTCACATTACTGTGGATAATATTCTGATGCAAGAAAAGTCTAATCTGATGCAGCAGATGCTTCAGTTGAATGCCAATAGGGGTTGGAGTAAACTTGCATTCAGAGAGGGAATTCGGATATTGCAGTCATTTTCATTGATCAAAACCAGCAAGGTTGATAATGTTTACTCTATCCATCATTTGGTGCATTCTTGGAGCCGAGACAGAATACCAAAGGAGGACTGTCATATTATAGCCTGTTCTGCAAGTGGATTGTTATCCTGGTCAATCAAGTTTGAATTTCTTAGCCAAGATTATACATATCGGCGAACACTGATTCCACATATCATGGCCAACCAACAATATATTGCTGAGATAGGCAAAATGTATGATGATCAGGAAGGAGAAAAATTTGGATTGGTATACAATGAGGGAGGATATTGGAATAAGGGAGAAGAGCTATATGGACAAGTGATGGAGACAAGACAGAGGCTGCTTGGGGCAGAACACCCTGACACACTAAAAAGCATGAACAATCTTGCACTTACATACAGTGATCAGGGACAGTGGAAGGATGCAGAAAAGCTACAAGTCCAAGTGATGGAGAGATGTTTGAGGCTGCTTGGAACAGAACATCCATCCACACTGAGAAGCATGAACAACCTTGCAGCTACATATAGTAACCAGGGACAGTGGAAGGAGGCAGAAAAGCTACAAGTCCAAGTGATGGAGACAAGAAAGAAGCTGCTTGGGGCAGAACATCCTGACACACTGAGAAGCATGAACAACCTTGCCACTACATACAGTAATCAGGGACAGTGGCAGGAGGCAGAAAAGCTACAAGTCCAAGTGATGGAGAGAAGTTTGAGACTGCTTGGGGCAGAACATCCTGACACACTGAAATGCATGAACAACCTTGCATTTGCATACAGTTATCAGGGACAGTGGAAGGAGGCAGAAAAGCTACAAGTCCAAGTGATGGAGATAAGTTTGAGGCTGCTTGGGGCAGAACATCCTGACACACTGAGAAGCATGGGCAACCTTGCATGTACTTACAGTGATCAGGGACAGTGGAAGGAGGCAGAAAAGTTACAAGTCCAAGTGATGGAGACAAGTTTGAGGCTGCTTAGGGCAGAACATCCTGAGACACTGGCAAGCATGGGCAACCTTGCACTTTCATACAGTAATCAGGGACAGTGGAAGGAGGCAGAAAAGCTACAAGTCCAAGTGATGGAGACAAGTTTGAGGCTGCTTGGGGCAGAACATCCTGACACACTGAAAAGCATGGGCAATCTTGCACATACATACTGGAATCAGGGACAGTGGAAGGAGGCAGAAAAGTTACAAGTCCAAGTGATGGAGACAAGTTTGAGGCTGCTTAGGGCAGAACATCCTGAGACACTGGCAAGCATGGGCAACCTTGCACTTTCATACAGTAATCAGGGACAGTGGAAGGAGGCAGAAAAGCTACAAGTCCAAGTGATGGAGACAAGTTTGAGGCTGCTTGGGGCAGAACATTCTGACACACTGAGAAGCATGGACAACCTTGCAGCAACATACAGTAATCAGGGACAGTGGAAGGAGGCAGAAAAGCTACAAGTCCAAGTGATGGAGACAAGTTTGAGGCTGCTTGGGGCGGAACATCCTGACACACTGAGCAGCATGTCCAATCTTGGATATACATACTGGAATCAGGGATGGCGGAAGGAGGCAGGAAAGCTAGCAGTTCAAGTGATGGAGATGAGAAAGAGGCTGCTTGGGGCAGAACATCCTGACACACTGAAAAGCATGGGCAATCTTGCAGGTACATACTGGAATCAGGGACAGTGGGAGGAGGCAGAAAAGTTACAAGTCCAAGTGATGGAGACAAGTTTGAGGCTGCTTGGGGCAGAACATCCTGACACACTGAAAAGCATGGGCAATCTTGCACATATATACTGGAATCAGGGACAGTGGAAGGAGGCAGAAACACTACAAGTCCAAGTGATGAATGCAAGTTTGAGGCTGCTTGGGGCAGAACATCCATCCACACTGACAAGCATGGGCAACCTTGCACTTACATACAGGAGTCAGGGGCAGTGGAAGGAGGCAGAAAAGCTAGAAGTCCAAGTAATGGAGACAAGAAAGAGCCAGCTTGGGGCAGATCATCCTGACACACTGAGAAGAATGGGCAACCTTCCATATACATACTGGAATCAGGAACAGTGGAAGTATTACAAATTTTCTATTTTTGCTCTCTTGATTGCTATTTATTGGGCTGTCCATACTTATTGTGTTTCATGACATGCATCAACTTATCATGACTCATCAATAGCCACTTGACTCATATGTACTCACTTCAACTCATACATACTTGCTATGACTCAGATGGGCTATGTATTTACTTGTATATTTCCAGAATCACATAGCTACAGAGTCTTGTATATAAACAGTAGTATATTTGGTCAAGGCTTCTCAGCTTGATCTAGGCAATTCAACACTTATACTTGAATCACACTCAACTTAGTACAACCAATGTCTTTGCTCATTATTGACATGGAAAGCCTCTGTTGTCAATGTACTTGATAATGCATGAAAGCCTTGTGTGTTGATTGATGAGATTGTGATCTGAGTTATAGGCTATCACCCTTAACAAAAGGTCAAGCTTATGAAACTGCCAACCTCTCTAGGTTCAGGTGCACCCACAAGTCACCATGTCTAGATGAAGATTGGAAGCTTCAGTCAAATGATCAATCAACCACCCACCCCCAGAAGCAGTATCTAGTGGATATTTCCAGTGAAGCTACAAACATGAAGGAATCAACATCAGATTCAGCACTACTCAGGAAACTTGGATATAGTACAAATAACAAAGCACTGCCAGACAAACTCCTACTGAGAGAAGACCCAGCAGAATCACCATTGGAAGCAGACACAAGATCCTTGAATCATTCTGGAGAAAGTTTTGAAACTTTCTATGAACAACCCAAACCAGAACTCACCGCATCAACACTTACTTCTTTACCCCCACCCAACCCCTTTGCCATTAACCCAAACTCTGATCAATCATCCAACAATATGTCTAAAGAGGTTAAAGTCTGATCCCCATCTGACTTCAACAGAGACAGAAAATACACTCAGAAGTTCATTCAAGAATGCAAAATCTATCTCAGGGTCAATTCATCAATCTATGACACCCATGAGAAGAAGATCCTCTTCACACTCTCATTTATAAACACAGGCATAGCAGGAGCCTGGAAGTTAGTAAAAACCAACACACTATTCAAAGCAACTAGCTTTGGAACATTTGAAGAACTCACTGAAGGATATCCTACTTGCATTCTCCCCTATTGATGATGAAGGAGTTGCCAAAACAGAACTCTGCAAGAGAAACAAATTGAAGAATATATTGCCAAGTTTGCAGGTATTTCTGAATGAACCAACATCATCAAAGATGTGGCACTCATTGAATATTTCATCAATGTTTTACACCTGAAATTGCTGGAGTGAGTCTTCACCATGGAAACTCTGCCCAAAACACTTCAAGGATGGAAGAAGGCAGCCTCCAAATTTGATAGAAACTGGAGGAGAGCCTGCACCATTGCTTAATAACTCAAGAATGGAATTAATTCTCACTCTTATGAATCCACCTCAAGTGCACCTCCTGCTCATAACCCCAATGCCATAGAAGTCAACTGCCTTATCCAGCAAGAGTATTTTATTGCTCTATTATGCAGCAAGGTACAAGCCAATATTGCTAGTGGTCTTTGTCAGATTGGAGAGTATCTGGAAATGTATGGTCAGCACCGTCAACAGTTGCTAGATGACCCCACCTTTGAAGGGGTCTCCAACTATGAGTTTGCAGTATATGGAACTTGGAATGTCTCATTTAATGAGATACAAGCTAGAGCCGGTAGACAACCCCAGACAACTAAAGAGAAAGCTGCTTCAATGGCCATCTTCATTCTGCAGATATTCTCATTCTTCCATTGTGAAGGAATCACAGAAGAAATACTTTGTTGAGCTGCAGAAGGATCAGACCAGGCCACTAGAAATTTTCATATGACTGTGGATACTGTGTTGTTGTGAGAAAGGACTGATCTGATGCAGCAGATGCTTCAGCTGAATTACAATAGTGGTTGGAGTAAACTTGCATTCAGAGAGGGGATTCTGGTATTGCAGTCATTTTCGTTGATCAAACCAGCAAAGTTGATAATGTTTATTCTATCCATCAATTGGTGCATTCCTGGAGCCAAGACAGAATACCAAAGGAGAATTGTCATATTATAGCCCATTCTGCAAGTGGATTATTATCCTGGTCAATCAAGTTTGAATTTTTTAGCCAGGATTATGCATATTGGCGAACACTGATTCCACATATCAAGGCCAATCAACAATATATTGCTGAAATAGGCAAAATGTATGATGATCAGGAAGAGGAAAAATTTGGATTGGTATATACTGAGGGAGGATATTGGAATGAGGGAGAAGACCTAGATGGACAAGTGATGGAGACAAGAAAGAGGCTGCTTGGGGCAGAACATCCTGACACACTGACAAGTATGGCCAACCTTGCATCTACATACAGGAATAAGGGATGGTGGAAGGAGGCAGAAAAGCTAGAAGTCCAAGTGATGGAGACAAGGTTGAGACTGCTTGGAACAGAACATCCTGACACACTGAGAAGCATGGGCAGCCTTGCATCTACATACAGCAATCAGGGATGGTGGAAGAAGGCAGAAAAGCTAGAAGTCCAAGTGATGGAGACAAGTTTGAGGCTGCTTGGGGCAGATCATCCTGACACACTGACAAGCATGGCCAACCTTGCATTGACATATGGCAATCAGGGGTGGTGGGAGGATGCAGAAAAGCTAGAAGTCCAAGTGATGGAGACAAGTTTGAGGCTGCTTGGAGCAGAACATCCATCCACACTGACAAGCATGGCCAACCTTGCATCTACATACAGCAATCAGGGATGGTGGAAGGCAGCAAAAAACCTAAGAGTCCAAGTGATGGAGACCAGAAAGAGGCTGCTTGGGGCAGATCATCCTGACACACTGACAAGCATGGCCAACCTTGCATTGACATATGGCAATCAGGGGTGGTGGGAGGACGCAGAAAAGCTAGAAGTCCAAGTGATGGAGACAAGTTTAAGGCTGTTTGGGACAGAACATCCTGACATACTGACATGCATGGGCAACCTCACATCTACATACAACAATCAGGGATGGTGGAAGGCAGCAGAAAAGCTAAGAGTCCAAGTGATGGAGACAAGAAAGAGGCTGTGTAGTGATCCCCACTGACCCCAGGGGGATCATATTTGTATCTATTATATCTAGACCGAGCCAGTCCCTATAAATAAAACTGGCTCCTTCCTAATTAGTACAGCAGCCAAACCTAATCCTGTATCATATACACAAGCAATATATGTTATTTGTACTCATTGCCTCGTGTGATCTAACTAGGTTCCCTTGGCTCACCACACTTTTTTGAGTATACACACTCGTATATCTGTGTGTTTATGCAGCTATTCTTGCCTCCATCAAAATCTTTCCCACCTTCATCTCAACCCTGCATTGTGCCATGTAACGATCAGATCTGCCCCTATAACATGCCCAAAACATGTTATAGTTCATTTATGAGACCCCCGCAGTCTTGATCCATCCCATCGGAGCCGTTGATCACCCTTGACAACACCTGAAAATGCCCAACATTTCTTTTTCTCACTGGACATGGCTCCATTGGGCCTTTATCATCATTCTTGCACCTCAGCTGAGATGTGAGCTGGTAACACATGGGCACAGGATAACCCCCTGTCTGTCAAGGCCAGGGATTATGATGCCAATGGTCATTGGATGCATAATCATGCTCACACTGCTGAAGTGCAAGCTAGTATTCCTTATATGAGGTATGGTGTGCATAATAATGAATTACTGAACAGGTTTTCTACTATGATCCATGTGAATCCACATGGAATCCGAGAAAGTGGCACCCATGCCCTTGAGTCCACTATCTGCCTGCTCAAACAGCAGGCTAAATCCTCAGGTGGCTTGAACTATTGAGGCTTTTCAACAGTCATGTTGAATTTCATAACAGACACTGGATTCCCGCAGCCCAAGCTGAGGCTAAGGCCAGCCAGTCCCTGCTACATGTTGAAAGACATGTATACAGTGATACTGCTGGGCATAAACACCAGCGACGGTCATGCCCAGAGGAGAAAAGAGACATGCAACAATATGATGCATGTTACAATGAGAAATCAAGCAACTTGTCCATAGGACGAGGTAGAGAAAAAGACGAGAGTCCCATGGACACCCGACATAGAGTCAAGGTCATCGAGACCAAGCAGAGAACTGTGGGCCACCAGGCCCCACAGAAACCAATGGGTTTCGTCACTAGATGAGATAACAATGATGAAGCCGTTGTTTATTGCAAGCAGCCATGAGAACCCTCAGACAAGTCAAATGACGCTTCATGTCGTTTGGAACCTTGGAATGGAACACTGCATTGTGGGGATGACCACGTTAAACCAATATATGTCTCAACCTGGAGTCAAGACAGAGGGGGAGGGGCTGTCCACAGAGGGAACAAATGTCAATGGACTTTCATACATGAGCAGA
This sequence comes from Tricholoma terreum, assembly GCA_003316345.1. Lineage (NCBI taxonomy): Eukaryota > Fungi > Basidiomycota > Agaricomycetes > Agaricales > Tricholomataceae > Tricholoma > Tricholoma terreum. The sequence goes on along the minus strand of QFEU01001446.1, from coordinate 3,986 downwards.
ATGATGCCCTTGATGTGTTGACATCAAGTTTGGATCCCTGAGCACTGGTAGTAATCAATGAACGAGACTCAGAGCTCGTTCACCCGATTAGAAGGGGTACGTGTTCAGGAAACCCAAGACACAGGGATCGACTCAACGCAGTCACATCGAGTCCTAGTTGGCCAGACCTAAGGAACAACAAAATAAGTTGTCATATGAATAAATCCAACCTACGTGTTCAAGAATGCGTATCAAACCTCACTACGGCCCCCAATCAGCTGTATTGTCATCCCACCAATGATTCCTCCAGGGATTGTGTCTTCATCATCTTGATGGCTTCAAGATGGGACTGAACAACATTGGACGTTGTTCTGTAAGCAAAATCATCAGTAAACAATGGACAGTGCCAGAGGCACTGTCCCCACACCTACAGGTGGAAAACTCACCTGTAGTCCGAGATCAAATACGTGCCTACATGCATTATCCTCCCCAAAACAGCTCCATGGCCATCTTCTCAATCCCTTCTCGACTCTGTGAAGATTCACTTCGCCGTGGTCATGATGGAGACAAAACTTGCCATAACAATGAAGTATGTTGTTCTGCAAATAAAAACATCAGAGAACCTTGGACAGTGCACCTAGCACTGTCCCTGACTGCACAGGCAAACAACTCACCTGTATCCCAAGTCCAGGATGGACAGGACGATGTCATGGTTTGTCGTCATTTTGGTGATCCAAGAAAAAATGCACATCATGAAGGTGTACATGTTGAACTGGCAAATGCCTTGGGAGGGGGTGTCCACAGTGGAAATGAACATTGTTTGATGGTCATACACGAGGAGCAGGGTATATTTGATGTGTTAATGTCGAGGCTATGCCATAGAGATTGGGCAGCATATCCTATGCCGCCCCCTGGAGTTATGATGAGGAACTTACCTCATTCCCACCACCTGACGTGCTCCAGAATGCATTACAATCCTCCCTATGGCCCCCAAACAGCCAGCTCCTCAGTCCACCAATGATTCCTCATGGAATTGTGTTGTCATCATCTTGATAACATCAAGGGTTGCCAGAACAGAGTATCAGGTTGTTCTGTAGGTGAAACGGTCAGCAAGGAACAGACAGTGCACCCTGGTCCCCACACCATCCCCCACTAAACAGGGGATGAACACACCAGTAGTTCATGCCCAAACATACACAGATGTGTGTGACATCTGTCACCATGGCTACCAGACAGCCATAGCCTCTTTCCACCATCGGTTTAATGATGATCCGCTTAGCCTTCATCTTGACAGTTCAAAGATGAGCTGTCAGATTTTGTATGAGCATGACAATGAGTCAATGCATCATTGTCAGGTCGATCCGAGGAAGAACACGCAGTGTGGAGATATACGCATTGGGTTGGCAGATGCTTTGACCCAGGGTCAAAGCAGAGGGGGAGGGGAGTTCCACAGAAGGAATGAACATCATTGGATGTTCATGCACCCTGCTCCTGTGTCAAGTTCAGATCCTCAAACACTGAGGAACAACAAAATATGTTGTTCTTCAAGTAAAAATGTCAGCAAATGTCGGACAGTGCCCCTGGCACTGTCCCCATATCCACAGGTGATAGACTCACCTGCATCCCAAGACCAAACACCCTCAGATGTGAGTTACGACCCCTCAAACAATCCACAAATAGCCACATTCCCAACCATCCGGTGTCCCCACAGATGAGTGTGGTATTGTTGTCTTGATGTGGCAAGACAGTGTCCTAGAAATGGTGTATGTGTGAAGTGTTCAGTTTCGAACATTGAACCTAGAACAAAGCCGGAAGCTTTGTTAGCACTTGCTTCGGGCCTGGATGAACAGGTGAACTCACCTGGTACAGACTCAGGCATTCTGAACCAGAGTGGAGGGCCTGGGGGAGTCTGCAAGGTGCTCAATAAAACCTCTATACGGCTGGCTAGCAGCCGTACCGTAAATCCACGGGTGATTTCCCATGGATTTGTGTCCTTGTCATCTTGTTGTTGATGTCGAGCTGCGCCAGGATGACAAGGTTTGTTCTGTAAATGAAAATGTCAGAAAATGACGGACAGTGCTTATGGCACTGTCCCCTTCAGTTCAGGTAATGGACTTACCTGAAACCTGGCCGCCCATGCATTTAACAGCGCATAACAAACATCCATACAGCCCCAAAATGGCCGTATCCCCAATTCTCCCTTGTTTCCCTCGATGAACATGGGGTCAGATTCTTGAGGTGTCGAGACGGCATCAGCATGATGGCATGCGCAAGAAACATTCAAATTTGAACATTATATCCAAGGCAAAGTCAAAGACTTTGTTAGTATCGAACAGGAACTGAGCAACGCGATGAAACACCAAGTTTCATCGAATTCACCTTGGCACCAAGGTGATGCTGTGGATACACAGCTACCACTTCCCAGTTGGGAAGTGCAACAAGAGACACACATCGCCAAGATGCATGTCAGGCTGGCATACCATGCCACAGCCCACGTTTGAATGAAGAAATACAGCATTGCGTTCTTGAAGTGTTGAGGCGCTTGTCATGGTAATGCCATCATCATTAAATGTTTGAGTTCAAACATTGATCCGGAGGAGAAAAAGGTGACACCGTCATTGGGGCAGCAGAAGCAGGTTGGATGTCAGTATCCACCTGCAACACTCCCTATCAACCAACATGGCCTGATCTGGCCACAACTTCCCTCTATGAAAAAACATGTCAGAAAACGACTGGTGGCACACACAGCACCACCCCCTGCAGCTCAAATGGACTGCTTACCTTTTCCCCAGAAACCTGTGCACTCAACAGCACATGGTGAATCCTCCTGTGGCCTCCAAACAGCTGTCTTCTCAGTCCCCCAGTAGTTCCTCGCAGAATTGTATTCCTGTCATATTAACAGCGACGAAGCTCGCCAGAACGACAATGTTTGTTATTCTGTAAATGAAGGTGTCAGTGTACAATGGGCAGTGCCCCTGCGCTGTCCCTGATAGAACAGGTAAAATGCTTACCCATTATCCAAATTCCTATGCATTCACAAGCGAATGCTCACCACTTATACAGCTGCCGAATGACTGTATCATCCAACCTCCTGTGTTTCCATTGACGATCTCGGGATTGTGTTCTTGATGTGTCGAGACAGCATCTTAGTAACGCCATACACATGAAATGTTCAATTTTGAATGATGTATCTAAAACAGGGCTGGGAACTTTGTTGATGAGACCTCTGGACTGAGGTAAAACCCTGTACTCACCTTGTACAGTTCTGAGGCCTCCCAAAGATGACGGGAAGCATGAGAATACTAAACAGAAGCTCAGGGGGTATACCACACCTCGAGGAAGATGTGTAGATGATGGTAAACATCATCTACCTGAGTGGATGGAGGCATGTCAACAGACACATGTCAAGTTGAAATACGTGACAAAGGTCACATGGCACACCACTATAATCAAACACATTTACATGTTTGCCACAGAATTCACCAGTCCTGTCCACTTGCAGGGTCAAGTGATACATTCCCAACAAAGTTCCCCAAGTGCTACTTTGTTTTTTTTCTTCCTTTATTTCTTACTACTTGCAGGGTCAAGTGGTTTCTTCAAGTGAGTTCCCAGAGTGTTACTCAGTCTTTTGCCTTGTACTTACAAGGTCTCTCTCCTTTCTTTTGTACCTTCACCTATGGATGAAGCTAAAGGGGGAGAATGTAGTGATCCCACTGACCCCAGGGGGATCATGTTTGTATCTATTATATCTAGACTGAGCCAGTCCCTATAAAACTGGCTCCTTCTTACTTAGTACAGCAGCCAAATCCTGTATCATATACACAAGCAATATACATGATTTGTACTTGTTGCCTTGTATGATCTAACTAGGCTCCCTTGGCTCACCACAGGCTGCTTGGGGCAGAACATCCATCCACACTGACAAGCATGGACAACCTTGCATCTACCACTGTGAGACCCACAGGGTAGGAAAACCATCCCACATTTCAACCATTTAAATGGTGTAA
>QFEU01001441.1:0-15256 GCA_003316345.1 Tricholoma terreum | reverse complement strand
TATTTGAGCGTCTCATCGATTTCTTGACCAAAGTGCTGTCAATTAGTCTTTGTGTCCAAGTTTTCAGCTGACCCGATTTTGGTTTCATAGGCTGTCTATTCGTATGACCACCTCCCGGAGGATGCTCAACAAAGGAACGCACAGTATCTGTGCTTAGACATTCTGCTCGCCTTTGTGAATGATATGGCAGTTCGTGCCGAAGGTGTTTGTAACCTACCTTTTGCTCAGTTATCATCAGATGCTGACGTTCTACATCCAGGCCACCGAAAGATGGCCTTCCGTGAGGATCTCGTCTTAGGTCATCTGAAATGCATTAATCGCTTTATATCCACAGGTGTTTCCCACCCCACAATCCCTTTTGCAGACAAAGTCCCAGAAGAAGTTGATATTGACCGGGGCTGCTCGGTTTAATTCAAAGCCAAAAACTGGTCTTGCATTCCTGGAAGAAAACGGTCTCATCTATGCGGACTTATCTCCCGATGTTTCGAAAGCACACAGCCTGGCTACATTTTTGAAAGGCTGCACGAGATTAGACAAACGATTACTGGGAGACTACATTTCGAAGCCAGAAAACATTGAGATATTGAAAGCATTCATCGGTCTCTTTAATTTCAAAAATGTCCGCAAGTTTTTTGTTGAACTTTCACTCCTTTATCTTAATTCAAACACCCAGAAACCGGTTGCAGATGCTATGCGGGAGCTCCTCGAGACATTTCGGCTTCCCGGTGAAGCACAACAAATATCCCGCATCACAGAAGTGTTCGCCTCTATTTATTTCGCTGCTAACCCAGGTACTACCACTGGTTTGGTCCCCAGACTTGTCGTCTGACCTTACTCGTTTTCAGGGGAAATCAAAGCCGAGGATGCTGTTTATGTTTTGGCGTATTCAGTCATCCTGCTTAATACTGATCTACACAATCCTCAGATAAGGGTCAGTTGCTCTTCTTCGGTGGTTCATTGTTTTTAAATGCTGTCCCAGAAACGAATGTCGATTGAGGATTATCAGAAGAATCTAAGAGGTGTCAATGACGGCACTGATTTCTCGCCCGAATTTCTGGTGAGTCACTATACTTTCGATCCCCGCCCAGCTCTCACAACATCTAGCAAAATATCTATGACTCCATTCGAAAACGGGAAATCATCATGCCAGAAGAGCACACTGGACAGCTAGGTTTCGAATATGCTTGGAAGGAGCTCCTCGCTCGTTCAAGGCAGACCGGTTAGCATTATTTACCATTAGCTTGACCGTCCATGATTTTGCTCATATCACTCCCACAAGGTGATTTCATGATCTGTAACTCATCCTTCTTTGATATTGAAATGTTCAAGGCTGTGTGGAAGCCTGTAATTTCAGCCATAGCCCATGCATTCATCAGCTTTGAGGAGGATTATATCATTCAACGAGCTATTGCGGGATTTCGGCAGTGTGCGACACTTGCAGGCCAATTTCGCCTACCGGATGTTTTCGATTTCGTTGTGGTTTCGCTGTCCCAGGTCACAAGTTTGTTATCTGAGTCACTTCCTGCGCAAGTACCAAACTATCCCGTAATCGATGTTGAGGGACAATCCATCACTGTGTCGAACCTTTCTGTCAAGTTTGGAACCAACTTCAAGGGCCAGCTGGCCGCTGTCGTCTTATTTAATATAGTGAATGGCAATGGCAATGCAATCCGAGAGGGCTGGATGCAGGTGCGTAAGGATTAGTCAATCTATAAACCTGTATTAAACTACCAACAGATTTTCGAAATGTTCCAAAATCTATTTCTACATTCCCTCCTTCCAACGAGGATGTTACAAATGGAAGACTTCCTTGGAGGTTATTCCATGATCCCTCTGCGAGGCAGTCAACCACCGCGACCTACATCTAGGAGTGAAGGCGGCCTGCTTTCTGCGCTATCATCATACCTGATGACGCCCTATGCTGCGAGCGCTGAAACTCTCGTGCCGGATGCGACCGGGACGGATATCGAAAATACGCTCTCCACCATTGATTGCATAACCTCGTGCCGACTTGACGAACTATACAGCCAGATTGTGTGAGTAATACCCAGCCTCGCAATCACTAGTCCTGACAAACTCTCGTAGGCGACTCGATCTTGATGCATTGACTGCGGCTGTCCGTGCTCTGGAGGCCCTTGCACACGAAAGGACTGTCGCCAGGTTGAAACAGGAGTCAGATGACATTGTACCATCACCCCACGGCGGACATTTCTACACACTTTCTTACGATCCTGCATCCGTTTTTCTCCTAGAAACGATGATCAGCATATCATGTCAAGCTCCGCAGCACATCGAGTATCTTTGGTTTGTCCTTCAGCATATCACTGACGAGTACGCTAATCATTCCCTATCATCAGGCCCATTGTTTTCGAGCACCTGTCGGCTTTGCTTTCGTCTTCGACACAGTATAGCGTACTTCTCATTGAGCGAGCCGTTGTCAGCTTACTGCGACTTTGCCTGATCCTGGCGCAGAAAGTAACCGTCCACCAAATAGTCCACGTTTCATATACTCATCTAATTCCTTCCAAAGCCTTCCCTTCGAGATCAGATCTATGTCTCCTTCGACCTGATCTCAGGACTACCGCAGTCTGTCGTGAGTTCTGTCGGAGAACAAGTCGTCGCAGGCGTCATCTTAATTGTCCAAAAGCATCGAGATATCATTAGGTCTTATTCCTGCTATTAACACTATTCTTTGGTTTCCTGACCTACGACTTGATCTCCAGATCACAGACAGAGTGGAATCTTTTTTTTGCAATCATCCGCTCCAATATACCTCACTCAGAAGGAGCTCGAATGTCGTTCGATTTCATCACAGCCATTACTTCTGACGGCCCTGATCAATTAGTCACGGAGGATAATTTCGTGGGTCTCATCACTATCCTGGACGATTTCGCCACAATTGCAGGAACATCGACGGAAAGCAAACAAGTTAAGGGACGGCGAAACGAACCGTCGAGTCTCTTAAAGTATGCAGACCATTCTTAAATAATTTACCACGACTTAGAGCCTCCCGCAGTTCCCCCGTTGTCGCTCGAGGCAAAAAGGCAATTGACCTACTGTTTGACCTTCATAAATTTCTGTTCCATCTAATCGATTACTCCCATCTATCGAACGATCAAGGTCTGACTATCCCATTCTGGATCTGTCATACTACATAAACTGACATAAATGTAGCTTGGCGACAACTGTGCCTACCATTGCTGATATCTCTTTCCCGCCAATCTTCGAATGCTGCGCGGGAAGTCCGACACAATGCCATCAGTCATCTGCAACGCATCTTGTTAGGCCGTCACATCATCTCCGACGACTTTCATCACCAATCTGTAGAAGAAATCTTCAACCGCGTCCTATTCCCGCTTTTAGATGATCTTCTGAAGGTGGAAGTCTTTCAACGTGACCCACAAGGAATGTCAGAAACCCGTCTGCGGGCCTCGGCCCTTCTGTGCAAAGCGTTCATGCATCTCGACGTCCGAGAAGACCATTCCAAGGCAGACTTCCGGATCCTTTGGATACAGATCCTGGATCTGCTCGACCGCTTAATGAACATCAACAAGGGAGATCAGTTGGTACGTAGGACGACCATACATCCGTTCCTTTCCTGATCACCTCTGTCAGTATGAGGCTATTCCAGAATCCCTCAAGAATGTTATCTTAGTCATGAATGCCGTTGGCATTCTTGCTCCACCTTCGCTAGAACATGATGAAAGGGATGAACGACAACGCACGCTTTGGACTGCAACACAAGAGAGGATGGAACGTTTCTTACCAGGTTTCTTAGAAGATGTCATACCTCCTCCAAAACCCGCACCCCAAGCCGATTAACTTTGTTGCACCTTCGTGCTTTATGTGCATTCAACACCTTAGATCAGTTACTTTCTTTCAAGGAGAATCTCGTGGCTGCCCTCATGCATGCCTGGCTAGTGACCCAAAAATATATTATTATTATCACACTTGCAAGGTCATCTTAGGATCGGACACTTTGGCAATACTGCCATAGAATGGGTAACGAATGCAGTAATTAATGAAATGGTGCGTATGGTATGTGGAATACTTATGGGGTATGTGTCGAAATCCGAAGCAGCTGATTCTCATCTAAATCAGTTGTATCGTGGCAAATGATGCATGATCCAAACTCACCCCAGTCAATCATTGCATGGATCAGTTGAAAATCAATCAAGATTTGGCCAGCTACCCTCTTCCTTCCACTTGCCTACCGTTTCCTTCAGCGTCTCGTGATCGAAGTGAGGCTTCTTCAAATTGTAACCCACAACCTCTTTGATCTTCCCGTTGTTAAACGCGACTATGTGCTTATCCAGAGTATATTTGTCCATGTACGCGGACAACGGGGTGTTTGGTATGGGTGGCTTTGAATTCTGAAGCATTTCCGTCCAGCCCGAAACGTGATGCTCGTTTATGTCTTCCACGGAGTCGTCGACGAACTACAATTGAGCAATGAGAAAATTGGTACGTAAGATAATATTGAAACTTGCTTTGAGCATGGTGCTCTCCAGGACGGAGAAAAACTCGAACGTTGTCCCAAAAAATGAAGTGATGACTTGCCCGATACTGAGAAGTGTGTGATTAGATTCATCGACCTGACCCGAAAGGTTCATCAATGGATCCGCCAAAAGAGTCATTATCAGTTTCTTACCAGATTGAAAAGTGGAGCAACAAGATCCTGGTTATGGGGTGGTATGCCTTCGACCTCCTTGACTTTTTTCTTCTCGTTGTGAAAACGGATTTCTTCTCCCGCTAAGGAATTCGCGGCTTTCCGCCCTAGGGGAGCCATCCACTGTGCACAAGCCCATAGAGCGCCTGCGATGTCATCGACGTGGACAGTATTGTTTGGATTCTTGCCTGGAGACCACCTGTGGGAAGATGATACATACATGAGGTGTGTGAGCCGCTGCATGATCTGAACCGCTCCTACATTGACTTCATTGGCTTTTTGAGGTAACCGTACACAGATCCTACCGTAATCGCCGACGCAACTAAATTCAGAATAAGCAAGGTCGGATACTCTGCAGATAGGTAATTCGCCATACGAGTTCCGAAATTGGTATAAGGCCCGTATGCAAGGCCGACCCGCAAAATGACGAGATTGAGACTACATGTGCGTTAGAGGTATGCCAGGTTGGATGGAATAAAGTGCAGACTCCTCGATTGCCGCCAACATGCGCAGTGTTTCATGCCACCAAATCCCGATTGTACCAACTGGTTTGATATCTTCTTTCTCGTCATGAGACTGTTTACTTGAGGTAGATGTTTCATAGAAAGGATGCTGTACTCGTGCGTAAGCTTTGACCTTCCGCTTCGCGGCCTCGAGGCCAATCAACCGGGCAACATTACACGTCGAGGTGATTTGAATCTGATCGACGTTTATCTATTTGTGACGATGGGATGAGACAGACACTCACTATTTCCGTCCTATCGTGCCTGACCTCGCCTGTGAAATCAAAGACATAGTCGTAAGCGGGTTGTCCTTCAGGAGGATCAAACGCCGATGCGACGGCAGCTTGGAAAGGGTTGGATGAGATGTATCTCAAGATACACAGAGATACACACATGGAACAGTCAGATTCGCCTGCCGATACTCTACTCCGGGCCTTGCGATAACCTGGGGAAATTCAGCACCTATATAACTGGGGCGTCATGGCCAGATTCAACACTCGCATCGTGTTGAAGCATGATATGTACGACGTACGTTGTGGGGGGATCAACCGAATATTTATCCACGATGCGCATATGCTGCAGCAGAAGTAAGTTGATCGATCTAGTGGTGTTGGTTGAGGATCAGTCGTACCGCGACCAAAGGTTCGCCATCGAGCGGGGATACCAGTGCAGCCAGGGCGCGTGAATAGGTGTTTAGTCCACCTGGATGGGATGGAATTAAGCAGGTTGCAACAAGACGCCCAACTGACCAAAAATAATAACGCTCAGTTTCTGAGAATTGTCTGCCATCATGGCTTCTGCACAAGTCCTAACAATACACATTATGTAATCGACAGGACTTTATGACAGCTTCAATAATATCGACCGTTCATCCTTTCAATCCTGATGTTTCCAGAAAGCGGTAAACCGAAGAAAAATCTTTTCGCGCCAAGGCTGGCTGTTCCTTGACGACCTGTCCATAAATACTCTCTGCGGCTTCACCAAGAGGCAATGGACTTCCTAAGTGATTTGCAATCCCTGTAGCGAGGCTCATATCCTGCAAGACACGCTTGAATAAGTAGGTAACCCATTGTTAACAAGAGCTACAACCTTCAACATCAAAGCCGTTGCAAAGCCACCTTCGTAGTCACGCTCACATGGCGGGGATTTCTCAGGCAACGCAGACGGCACCGGATTATTAACGGAACATGACCAGCAGGCCCCTGTGCTATTATTGATGACACCTGCGAGGATGGCAGGGTGTAATCCCAATTTCTGACCCAACAACATAGCTTCGCCTACAACGATCTGCTGGACACCTAGAACAAGCTGTAAATAATGTTGGAGCATTTAGGACGAAAGAAATACGATCAACAGGTAAAACTTGATTACATTGTTGCATATCTTTGCCCCTAACCCTGAACCCGAGGGGCCACAATGTATGATGCGCTGGCCCATAAGGGAAAGGATACTGTGCGAACGTTTGAAGGATGCCTCCGTACCTCCAACGAGGAAGGACAAGGTGCCGGCGTTTGCACCGGTCACACCTATCCACCAACGTCAGGACGATCGCAGAATGCATTTCCGGGACATACCACCAGACACTGGGGCATCCACCATCAGTGCGCCAGTGCCGATGACGTTAGCAGCCACATTCTTAGCGACCATGATGTCTAGAGTAGTGGAGTCGATGCACAGTGTCTTCCGTGCTTGGTCTTCTGTAAGTTTTCGAAGTGTCGGAAGAAGGCCTTCTTCATATACGTTCCGAACCTCTGGCGATGAGGGCAACATCGTGATTATGGTCTGGGAAGCTAGGGTCGCTCTATTCGTTGTGAAGAGTTCAGAATTGATGGTCTGAAGAACACGTACTCTTCTGGTGTAGTTGCAATGGTAATCTTTGCACCAGGAAATTGTGTCAGAAAGTTCTCGCGAAAGGCTCTGGCAGTGTCGGGAACTGCGTCACAGACAACAAAGCGGGATTCGGTCTCGCAAGCATATTGTTTCGAGAACAGATTGTAGGCCATCTCAAAGCCCATACGGCCAAGGCCAATGAAGCTTGTGCTTTTATGTCGATGGGAAAGGCGTTCCAGTCCATTCAGCCAGCGAGCAGATGGTCGCATGTCACAGTATAGCTATTTATATTTATGTACTACCTCCTAACTCGAACGTCAACAAATATCGATCGATGGCAGCCAGTTCCAACTTTCTTGTCTCGGAGGACCAGCTTCTTCAGGAGGAGGTATGTTGTCTCGACTTCCTCCTTACTCCTCTGACATTTATCAGAGTCGCAGAAAAAAAGCCGAGAGAACAAAAACGTTTGGTTCCCCAATACAACTCTCGGGGAACGCGTTGGGGATTGAGATACGTGGCAATCATGCTTGGATCGCAGAGAATACGTCCGTTGCACGCCAGATTGATCTAGATGTGCGCAGCTACCCCATGTCAGTATCATGAATCCTTCACTGAATTGCAGTCTTTCCAATCAGACGGGCAAAACACTCAAAATTTACAAGGGACATACTGGTCCTTTGACAGCGCTGGCATTTTGTGGTGCCAAACCTGGATCAAGTGATGGCGATATCTTGATTACAGGATCTTGGGATAAAGTAAATCTCTGTCCGGTCATCCTCGATGGTCTTCTGACAGAATGGAAACAGACCATCATGCTCTGGGAAACTCAAGTATGATGTCCTTCATCGTTGTATGACGGCCTTCATGAACCCTCCAGACGGGAAAACTTCTGTCATCCACGGAAGCGCACGCTGATTTTGTCAAGAGTCTTCTCGTGCTGCCCGCCCCCGAAGTACTGATTTCAGGAGGCTCGGATAAAGTTGTACGACTCTGGTGCGCCACCGGTCCATACAAGCAACGTGACATGCCTCACGGACATCCAGGGACCTTTCAACACCGAATCAACGTGAACCTCTCCGATGCACGGGTTCAATTTCGTCGCATAGACGCCCTGTAAATTGTCTATCTGCCAAAGACGTTTCGGATACCTCTGTGGTTCTCTACACCGCAGATACGATGGGCATTATCAGCATATGGAGTCTCAGAAAGGAAGATGGGTCATTTCGATGGCAAATCACTCACCAGAAGGAGCTTGCCATCCATCAAGGCAGAATCAATGAAATTATCTACGGAAACGGCCAATTGTGGACAGGTACGTTTACGACAAACGGAAGCCTTGATGCCAATTAAACACATCTCTTCAGCTTCAGAGGACAAGACTGTCCAGGTGCTAACAGACACTTCAGCAACTTCAAAATCTCCGCCACCGATAAAACACCCAGAATATGTCAAATCTATCCTGCCACTTCTACTGACCGATCTTGCAGAGCCATATTTATTTACGGGTTCTGGTGATACCATCCGCGTATATGACGTATCTGCCCTGGAGGAGCCCGAACTTATCAGGGAAATTGAAGGACACTGGCGCGAAGTGACTGCGATCCGCCTTTGGTTCCGTAAGAGCGCTGGCGACAATGGCAGGTCATATATCGAGCCCTGGATAGTAAGTGCCAGCCTGGACAATACTATCCGTAAGTGGAAATTGAAGGGTAGGTCTGTCTTGTTTTCGCCCCGCTGCGCGCGATAACTCTTTCCTTCATCAGACATGCTGAGTCCAGCGACTGCGCCTCCTGCGACTATCGAACCCGCCAGCAACATGATTCCCTCGTTTCAGACATCAGAAGAGGAGGACCTTGAGCTTGCAGAGCTGCTAGATTCTGAATGATGATGGAGTTCTGTGGGGGGACAGTCAAGCTCTGTACACATGTGTGCGATCATGTTGAACATGAAATGGCGGGATAAATAGTGAGAGTGGAACTGTGACAAGTTTTGAAATTGCAAGTATGACCTCCAAAGATGACAACCCCTTAGAAAAGACCATAGCACGGATATGGTATCTGATGCAAGTATCCACGTCGAGTTGACCTGTGGCATGCTTGAACGGCCTGCTTATATTTATGTAGGAAGTCAATTAGATGACTTGAAATAATAGACAGCAACACAAGTCATCTTCCACCATGTCCGAAGGCGTTCGCTGCCCCGTCGATCATTCCTCGTCGCCCCAATCATGTCCAGTAGAAAACAAATCTTCCTCGGCTTGGAGTAGCTTCTTCTCCTCTTCCCCATCCTCGACGAAAGGCGCCCTATCCTCTGAACGCGAAACCTCCTCGATCCCAAAAGCCTCCGATGGAAATTGGGTCTATCCTTCGGAAGCACAATTTTTTGCAGCGATGGCTCGCAAGAACCATAACCCTCAAGCCGCCGACATGAAGACTATCGTGCCAATTCACAATGCCGTGAACGAACGCGCCTGGGCTGAGGTCATGAAGTGGGAGACAGGAAGAGGTGGTGAGGCCTGTGGCGGGGTCAGACTTGTCAATTTCAAAGGCAAGCCAACAGAACAAAGTTTGCGAGCTCGATGGAAAGTTCTTTTGGGGTGTGTCCCGTATATAAAATTTCGTCTCTTCATAGCTCACGGTTGCAAAGTTATTCACCCCCGTTCGACAGGCATGATTGGATTGTAGATCGCTGTGGTATTCGGACGCGCTACATCATTGATTTTTACACTGGGCACAGTCCAGGCACGCCCTCCAACTTGTCTTTCTACCTCGATGTTCGCCCGGCCTTGGATAACTGGGAGGGTATCAAAATGAGGGTGGAAAACTGTTGGTCCAAGGCTCTTCAAAAATTCATGCCAAATTCCAAATCTTCCGCGAGCCCGAAATAAGCATACATCCTGCATGTAGTAGCTACAGCACGACCTAGGATACTTCCTGTCACAATTTGTCCCGCATTCTCGCTTTTTTTGTCGGTCGTTGCAGTTCCTCATCTTCACTGTTCTCCTCCTCGCCATCAGTGACCTCGTCCTCTTCATCCCACATTTCATTGTCTTCAGCCTCACCCTCATCGTCCTCTACGCTCGCGTCCGTTGCCTGGTCATCCTCAGGATCCTGAGCACTCTCTCTTTTTCGCTGTACATTCAGCTCCTGTTGTTCCCTCCTCTCCTTCCTCAATTTCTCCTTAGCGGCATGTTCGGCCGTCAGTGTAGCCACTTCCTTTTTTGATTTTTTGACTGTGACGATGTTGAGATAGTTATTAAACAAAGTCAGGGAAAACAGACCATATTGGTGGAAAATCACACTCCCATCCTTCCCAGGAACCCCTTCAGTGATCTTTACCAGCCTCAACTCCATCCGTGGTCCGACTTCATCAAGTCTTACGGCTCGTTTTTGTCCCTTCTTGTTGTTCCTTCCAACATAATCTTCAGCTAAGCTCACGGCATCACCTTCGTCCCCTGCTATGCTTTCTGCCGAGGAAGCAGCACTTTCGTACCCACCATCCAATACTGATTCCCCTCTTTTTCGCAAAAGGAAGTCTGCGACATCATTCTCATTACCTAGGTCCAGGATCCTCGAAGACCGTGAAGCTTTCTCTGATGAGGCAGTTGTAGCACCTTCAAGTACGCGTCGAACACGCCTGGAAATGCCATAGGGTTTCACAGTAATGACATAGTGTCGAAAATCCACTGTACCGCGATCCGCATTGTAGGACACGAGTACTACTCGTCGTGCGGAAGACAGGCTCAAGGTTTGTGGAGCGAGGGGAGGGAACAGGGTTTGGAAAGATTTCATCAAAAGAGGGATATGAGGTGGTGTGGTTGGTGATGGAGGGGGGAAGGATGCCAGTACTAACTGTTTGCCACAATTCAACTATTAATCGCGCGTAGATATCTAACAAGAAAGACACGCACCAAGGGTGGACTAAGATACTCCATTCCAATGCTCCGCGCTTTTCGTGACGTATTTGCAATGTCCTTCATAAGACTATATCGCTCAACCCGAAAGCTGAGAGTGGGCCCAGCAGACAGACGAATTATCCGCAAAGATGGGGCGACTGGCGTCAGAGTAAATGCAAGTAAATGTGTGACGTGCAATGTCGGTGCCATTGTTAAATAATCTTTGAGCTTGTTTCGGCTCCGTTCCTACTTCAGATCAATTTATGCCGTAGCCTGAATGCGATGATACTTCGTACTTACTTTTAATCGACTTGCAGTGTTGGGTTCCATTACCTTCCGGACGTCTCGAACAAGTTGTGTGAGCGATGAACCCACTTGGCCATGTTTAATGATGAAAGACTTTGGCACACCATCCCCATCCGCAGTCGATGATGTTGCTAAGCCTCCCTTCAAATGTGTTCTGTTTTTGCGCTTGCGGGCCATCGTGCGCGATTGGAGATGGCAAGGAGGCTTCACTTTTTCACTTGTAAGTATTTGCGTGCAAGGCAATTGCCAAACAACATTTTGCATTCCTCCATGAGCCGCTTGGCGTCCTTTCGAGGCCCGTCTACCCCATCGGCCACCCCAGTCCAGTCCAGGCAACCATCATCTCCCTCGTCTCCTTTGAGGCTAACAGAATCCACATATCATCGCAAACTCAGGACCCTCCTGCAAGAACTTCGCTCCATCACCCAAACCTGGGACGATCTTGTGCTCGTCGATGGTTTGAAGGCCGCTACAGGATTGGTGGATTCTCGGACGGATTTAGAGTAGGCCTTTTGTTGTTGTTGCAGTTATCACATTCTTACACGTCCAACTGAAGCAATGATCTCTCACTTCTGCCTGACGCGCTCCCGCACTTCTGGCTCGTGAGCCCCAAGTTAGCGATCATGGAGAAACGTATTGCTGAATTAGACGTCGTTCTTGCAAAATTAGTGAGCTGCGTTCTGTTTCTTCGACCTACACATGTAAATTCATAACTTCCTGTAAGGAAAAGCAATTTCGTAGATTGGTTGTGGTGGTAGATAATCTGGAAGCAGTCTTGGTGGAAGCGCACAACATCAAGGGATGGAAATGGGTCCACGAACAGCCCTTGTGGCTCACCTGGCCGCTGGAAAAGTTTGGTATGTCCCGACCAATTCACACCAAACGCACAGCAAACTAACAACCTTCCATATAGTTACATCCGCTTCGGAGATCGTCGTTCCCTATCATCGCTCACTTGACATGCATATTGAGCTTGTGAACAATCTTAGAAGCCATTCAATTTCTTTCGATGACTCTCGCCGAGCAGTTTTAAAATGGGCTGAACAACCCTGGATATTGGACTCAGGGTGGGATAGCAAGCTTGGAGACATCTGTGACATTGAGATCGAACGCTGGGATACGCCCAGATGGTCATAATACCCAATAGTCAACATGGGATGCGCTCATACATCTTCCTCATCTGAAATATGTATCTCATCAACATTGGCGACGGGTTCGGGGGACGTCATTGCTGCATCAACCTCCTGAGAAGGTGCAGTCTTCTTCGCAGCGACGAATGCTGGCCCTTTGTCCCCTCCAACCTGCTTCTCTGCGGCTGCCATGGCGTCCTCTACTTCCACCTCTTCAGCTTTCCTTGTCCCCTGCCTCGCCGCCATTGTCTGTGCTGCCAGATAGCTCGCCTCCGTATTGAACTGTGCCTGCACACTCCTCTTGATACGCAACATCTCTCTGAAAGTGTCCTCGGAGCCTGTTTCGATCTCAAAGCTATTCCACTCGGACCAAAAGTGGGGATTGACACGCGGATCACAGAACTGGGATGCATGCGCGTAGATAGCGCGAGCTCTGTCGATTTCTCCAAGTTTACGCTCTAGAGCAGCAAAGCGCAGG
Organism: Tricholoma terreum; assembly: GCA_003316345.1. NCBI lineage: Eukaryota > Fungi > Basidiomycota > Agaricomycetes > Agaricales > Tricholomataceae > Tricholoma > Tricholoma terreum. The sequence goes on along the minus strand of QFEU01001441.1, from coordinate 2,445 downwards.
CACATTTCTGCGGTTTGACGATCCGGAAGAACTAGTCAATGGCAAAAATGGAAAATCAGTTTGTGCTGCATAATCACAGTCAACGTCAACGCACCCTCCAATGCACGTTCGTAGATTGGCCGCGTCGCGGGCAGGCCATAGTTAGCAGTCGCTTTCGCAATGTAAATGGTGAACATCTATAAAGTACATATGCAAAGGGTCGCAAAATTCAGTGCAGATAGGGCATACCTCAGATTTATCCTCATCTGCAACGACTTGAGTAGCCCGATCAAGGATTGACATCGAGCGTCGAGCAAGCCCAAAGTCTTCCTCGAGTTGGGCGTACATCAGGAATAGCGGTTTGCAAGATTTCGCCGGACACTTCTCCAAGGCTTGCTCAAAGAGATCGCGAGCCCGCTCTAATTTTGAGCCACCCTGAAAGTCCATTTCGACACACCGAATGAAAGAAAAGGTTGTAACATACGTAGCGTTTTACAAATTTGGACAAATATATGTTCCAGATTTCGAAGGATACAGGGAATGTGAAAAGTTCAACCCCACGTTCATAGACCTGGTGATCAGTCAGCGACGACAAAGTTGATGTGCGGAAAGGTTTCATACCTTGAAACTGTCCTCAAAATACTTGTTTTCCTCCAAAAAGGCAGCAAAATTGATAATGATTTGTGCGTTTGCGATCCGCAATTCCAAAATTTTATTGTATACGTCTTTCGTCGTCTCGACGGATCCTATGGACTCTTCAAGGTCGACATAGAAGGACCAAAGTTTGAGAGATTTAAACAAGCGAGCTTGGGAGGGGAGCGTCTATGACATAAAGCTCAATACAACCGATATGTGATAGGGAAGAAGGCTTTTACATGATCGTGATAATTGATTTTGATGTTCTTGGGAATGGCTGCTGCACGTTGCATGACTCGAATGGCCTCATCATAATTTCTACACCAGCCTCAGTTTCATTTAGCAAGATCAAGCCGCAGCAAACTTACTCATGACGAACTTCCAGTTCGGCCCACTCACACCACACCTCGGCAAGATCCTCGACTGTCTTGAAATTTATTTTCGTGCCTTTTTCCAGAATCTTACGTGCACTAGCCAGATCCGGTTCGGCCTGTCCCGCCGTTCCGCCCTCCTCGTAGAATTTGGCAAAATTGACGTATAGTCTGTGCAAATTAGCTGTTGCTTTGCGTGGGTTGATCGTTTCCAGCGCCTTTGTGTATGTCTGAGCAACCTGAGTGGGAGGTGCCTAAGCCAGGGGCAACGCGTATGACAACCACACACACACACCTTTTCATCATCATCTCCCCATAATGCTACCCGCTTCTCCCACTCCTGTACATCATTCGGATTCCTTCGAATCAAGACGTCGTTCACTAAAAATGGCCTTCGATCCGTAAGGTTCTCGAATTCTGCTATGCGAGCATCCAGCTCTCGTTCTGTTTCCGCGGCATCCCCTTCATCTTCCTCGTTCTCCAGACTCTCCATCATCGCACTAATTAGTGACTCTCCAAATTCAGCGTACGCATCAAAAATTTGCGTGAAGTCGCGGATGGTCAGCACGCTCTTGATGCCTTGTTCGAAAGTGTCTCTGGCCCGATCAAATTCTCCTCGCTTGATCCAATACGTTGCCAATCCGGTCCACAAACGACCAGCCTGGTCCTTATAGACGGCCAACCCGTCCTTGTGCATGATGTTTTCGATATTTAGTTTTTTCGTGCGAGTGGTATCTTCATCCTCAGGCTGGATCCCGGCATCGTCAGCTATGGCAACTGTGGTGTCGGAAGCATCCATTTCATCAACGTCTAGCCCAACGTCTTCTGGAAACTTTTCAACTACATCAATCCAGTCTCCAAGAAGCTGATACGGGCTTTTCCCTTCGGGACTAGTGTACTCTCCTCTTGCAGCCTTTCTCGCCAATGCGAGCAGGAGTTTAGCGGCCTCCAATGGTCTGGGTGCCCCGTTGTTGGGAGAAAGCAAGAGACCAGTAAACCGCTCTGTGACACTGGGATCGACTGCGAGGTAACGCCGATAGACAGCTACCATTGTCGCGCCACCCTTTCGTTCTGCCCATGACAAATATCGTACCCATAGGCGTGAGTGTAATGACGGAGGGAGCGTCCGCAATGCTCGGTCGAAAGTATGGCGTGCATGAGTAGATGATAGATGAGCAGGACAACAAGGGTGGAAAAATACAGAAAGATACATCAACCATAACCGAGGAAGCTAGAGTCGGACAATCCCCTGTCAACCAAATTTTATTCCTCATATAAAGCCACGTACTTTGGGTAGCCACATGAGAGCACGTTCGAATGTTGCGACAAGAGACTTCCACTCCTCCCACCCAACTACAGCATCCAAACTGTCCTCCCACTGTTCCACATCGTCCTTCTCATCCTCTAGAGCATCCTTCATCTCGGGATATTTCTTCTTTCCGCCAGCCATCTTCTTGAC
>QFEU01001439.1:7917-29724 GCA_003316345.1 Tricholoma terreum | reverse complement strand
TTCATCGCAGGTATTCGCGATCTCCAGCTGCAGACGATAAAACGCCCTTGTGCCCTCTCCATATGCAATTGGGATGCTCACGTTCAGCATCCCAAGTAAGGAATACGCTTCATCTTCCTCCTTCGTGGTTTTCCGCTTCGATGCCCAAAATAACACTTCCCTCGCTCGCCTTGTCCTGGGAGTGAACGATTCCAGGTCACCGACGGGAATTTTGGTGACATCCGATAACTTGCGCCCGAAGTCTGCAGAGAACTTTTTGGATCCCAAGCTGTCTGCGGCGTGGGTGTCTAGAAACTCCCAGTTCTTATTGAAGAACCTGATCTGCTTTGGCGCCAGGAGCTCCTGCAATGTCCATCCCCTACTGAACCACTGATCGTTGGCGATGCCGCCAAAATTTAGGGTGTCCCCCAAGTAGACTAGGCAGATTTTGGCCTGTCGGTACCAGCTAAACATGGCACGAATGGATTCATCGAGCTCTGCACTGCTGCTCTTGTCAATACAACACGTGTCGGACCACGCCCACTTGCACTTGTAAGTAGATAGTGCATGAGAGCAAAAACGCTGGAGCTTTTTGTACCCTGGGCTGTGTGAGATTGTTCGGATGTGGTCGCCCGTTGATATGTCTCGGAAATTTGGTTCGTGAGTATCTAACCATCGATGCGATAGTATCGCGTAGGACAATGAGCGCAATACCTTAGCCTTGTCAGCATCCTCGATCTTGCCGTGTTTCTTATATATCTCATCGGCGCGAGCCCTGATCGTTGGTCCAACTTGCCGCTTGATCTCCATCCTGTCCACCAACTTCATCTCCGGCAGCTGCAGTAAGTGCATAGGCATGGCATTTTGAATATATCGGTAGATATTTTCGTCCATAAACTTATCGACGTAACTTGACATTTTCGACGAAGTCTTCTTCAGATAGTTGCTTCGATACGACGGCCAAGATCTACATGGAAGTCAGCTCAGGCTTGGCTAAAGTTATGAGCAACTGGCGCTTCACTACCTAAACTGCTAGCCGATTAATGGCGGCTAGTATCCTGTAGTATACACTGTTCATTACTAAACGCACAAGGGAACACTGATTGCTTACCTTGTAGATAAGTAGAAAGACGATGAGTTGGGAAAGCAGCGAGAATGCTTCAGCCGCACGATATGGGTTGATCATTCATAAACCCCAATCAGATAATAGAGGGAGGAAGGAATAATTGCCAGCACGGTCCCATTAAGGAACAACTGGTTTCCGTGCTACATACATACACGGGCATCAACATGTATGCTACGGCCATCCGCCACAATAATCGCCGTGAAGTCCGTTCCATAGAGAACTACTGTTAGTGCCATCCACCTCCTCTCTGGCCGTACATACCCTAGCCCCTGGAGGAATCTCTCAACACTGTTTGACAGGGATGTTGTTCCAATCAGAAACTTGCGTTCGACGAAAATTTCCTTTTTAGCTCGCAGCTTTTCGGTTGCAGATGTGAAGGACTGTCTCTACTGAAGAAGCGGATGAATAGAGCCGTATGCGTCGCAGTGACAGATCGTACCTTTTCACTGTAAGCCTGTACCTCGACTTTACTTACCCAACCCTCGGGCCTCTACCTCCTCCCAGATTATTCGCTTTCTGTTGACCTCGTGAAACGCCCAGAATGTGAGTATATCGGATTGTAGATACTCGAACGGACTATATCACGAGGTGGCACGTTTGAACGGAGCATTGCTTTGATCCGAAGAATTATATCAAAGTTTCAATCAGGCCTCGGTCCAGTCGTGCTAACGGATAGCATAGCATTGCACAGGTTAGTTCGAGATAGAAGAACGTTTAGGATCTGAGGTGTGCGGCGGGTGAGGAGTGAGTGTCAAGGCAGCACTGGGTTTGCGCGAGGGATGGCCAAGGACTGCCAAACATGGACGCGTGGACCTGTGAAAATTTTCTACACAGGAGGGAATCAAGATCGAGTCATGAGCAGACGCGCAGCGCCCAGCACTCTGACACGTGTACACAACTAATCCGTACTATCTACTCCGTCGTTCACTCTGGGGTTCGTCCACTCCGGCTATTTCTCGGTGCTGTCATTGCTGTCTCCTGAGATCTTGTCCTTGGTCGCTTGTGATCTGGTTGAATTTTCAAGTCAATCCCCTACCTGTGTTCGAACCTTGATCACGACTTCATTTGGGATAATCTAGAAGATCCAAAAGACAGTGGCGTTCAGATTGACAGCGTCTGTTCTGAATCCTGATGAAATGAAGTCGAGATAAGCTCCAAACATAAGGAATCTACTGCTTTTTTTTAGTTTGGGTCGTTTCTTTCATATCAGTCATCCGTCCTATCCTAAACGTGTACTCCTGCTCGACGCATGGTGTTTCGAACATCAGGATTAGCGCTCGACGGCAACCGGTTTTCGCGAAGTAGACACCTGACATGGCACGATACTGGTATGGCATCTTGGCAGTGGCTTCTAATCCTGTACAATCTCAAAGACGATATAAGTACGCGATCGGAAACACTTCCAACTTATTGCAACCCCTCCCTCTAACCCTCACTGTCATCCTTCATCTTCGGTTCTCTAGTCGGCATGTCTCAGAAACATCTCGTCATATTCACCGCGACGGATAATGCCAGGAAACGCTTAAAAGCGCCTGTACAGGTGTGATCGTCTTCAGCTCGATGTTAGACCGAGCCTAATGCTGTTCCTCGAGGTCCTTTTCACCCTTACACCAGCTGATCCATCGTTCTCCCCTGACTCGTACTCGGCCATTGCATGGAGGGTAAGATTTCAGGTTCCCTTGAGCTTATCACCCTTGATTCTCTTCTTCAGATTCTTTCTTTCCAGCAGGAAGGTGAGGACCGTGATCTGGAACCGGCTGTTCGCCCAACCTAAAGATGGCCCGTTCCTAGTTCCATCACAACAGACTCTCCCCTGGGGTGCCGAGTACGTAGCGCGCAGCGTCCATGTGAACCGTTCATGACTCAAACGATCCCTCAGTGTTGGATTTAGCGTCGTCAAACAACAAGAAGATAGCACTATAACTCCTGGTGATCTGTGCATGCCCGTTGATGTATGTAACCGCTCTGTTATCGCTTGTCTTTGTTCAAACAATCATCCTATCTAGCTTAAGCACATGGCGATCTTAGGGACGGAAAACGGAATCGTCAACTTCGATGAACCACGCAGGATGGCCAATACCCAGGCACCCGTTATTAGTGTTTTCAATAAGACGGGCGTCCCCCAGCATCTCGCTTTGTGTACTTTTTCAATCCTCTCCGTTCATTGTTCTTGGATTCACTCAGTAATTAAATCAGGTTCGGTTGACAATAGCGATCCAGACGGTCCGAGATTTTATCCCGTGGTCGATATTGGGCAGCTCAAGTAAGTCTTACGTATCTCATTCGGTCTTGGCGATGACTGACGGGAAAACGTCGTCCCTTCAGGCAGCAGACGACGATTGAATGTGGCCCTCCGGTCATGCTCCAAGCCTACGCTGTATCGGGTTATAAAGGTAAGATCCTCCTCTGAGCATTCCTGGGCTTGATCAATTGTCATTTGTAGAGGGGCAGATCCTCAAACCGGGGGACTTGAATCGCGTTCTTTTCGTCGACCCCGCAGGTGACCCTCAACCGAGAGACATCCGTCAAATGACCTCGGTGAGTTTCATCTTTGCGCATATACATTGCGTCGTTAATCCCTGATATCGCTGATGCAGGGAGGTGCATTCCGCCTCTATACTAATTACTCGGGCAAAGTTATCCTCGAAACAGCCTAGATTGACGCACGGCTGTTGGTGTTGGTGTTAGGGCTCTTGGATTTCGCTTGTACTACATACACGTATTTTCGCCTGTTTTATATCACTTGACTGCTACATTTTTCGTATGTATGTACATCCTTATGTGTTCAACTGGTGAATATCAGACATACTAGTAGTCAGGAAATCGTGACGAATGTGAACCGTGCAAAGGTCGATCACGGCCCAGACCAGGATGAAATAGCACTTGAAGCTTCTAGATCAAGATACTCAACGATGAGTTATTGTGGCTCCTTCGATTTGTTACTGTATTTTTGTTGAGGCATGGTATTCTTATGGCGGGCTACTACCAGTACTAAGTATGTTAGAGGACGTAGCCTGAGACTCGGAGTTGTCGGGATGAGGGGAGGGCCGAAGTTGCCTAGCCGCGTGCGGTAACATGGTGCCGCCTGTTGGTGTTGGACTAGCCCTGTGTTGGACGCACTTTTCAAGTTCCAGCCGGCTACAGCCTGTGCCCCGCCAACACTTCAGATTCGTGTGCTACTGTGAACTGTTGAACGGACCTCTTCTATCCGCTCAAGTGGCTTTTTTGCAGGGGGCGGCGAAGGAACGGCGGCAGCAGTATCGAGTCCGGGGCTGTAACGCGTATCTAGAGAATTATTGCGCCGAATGTTAAATCACCAAGCGTTCCGAAACAGTTCTGAAATACGAGTTGGAATGCCATATAATACAGAAAAGACCAGTGCATAGTGTAGAGCATATGTACGAACCAAAGCTGCTTCGATATCTGATTTCACTCTTTCCTGATCTTGAGATATATTTCTTCTCCCCTTGCACGTACTTCCCAAGTTGTCCTTTTCTGGGGAAAAAAGAATGTCATACACCATATTGTTTGCCACTGCATCTAACATACCTCCAAAGTGCCAACTGGTATTCCTTCTTGTGGTGCATCTTGTGGTGCATCTTGTGGTGCATCTTGGGGTGGGTCCTTGAATGGATCTTGCGGTTTGAGCAGGGGTTTTGCAAGCAAAGGCTCTGTCATAATTTGTCCGACTGTGTGCATATGCTCAGAACCGAACTCTAGGTCATCATCAAAACCAACCAACCTCTGACCCCATATGTGAGGTAGACTTGGAGGACGAGGCCATGTGACGTAACAAATGGCTCGCCACCGCTCCTGGGATTGAAAGGATATTATCTGGAGGTTACGTCGAAACAGAGATTTAGACCTACTTAACATCCTCAACCATGAGAAAGGGTTGGAACCGGGGGTACTCTCCGTCAACATGGAAAGAACCTGTCAAGGTCATCAGTTTCAAACTGCAGTGCGCATGAAAGAGCTTGCCTATTGTAACATTCCGAGGCACATTGCTGAGATTCTTGAACAGGATGTGGTTACGGCTTTTACGGGGACCCTTCTTTGGTTTCTTGAAAGATATCCCACCAGCCCCCCATTCCATCGCAAGTACCCAGCCACGCTTTGCGTCAGTATTAGCATGATGGGCGCTAGAATGGCACATGTTAACCTACCGGGACAAAATCGTACTCTGAACTACTGGCAAGGCGTGTGCCTGCAATGACATCAAGGTCTTCTTCCACTTTGACGCTGCCAAACCCGCGACTGGAAGGCGAAGTCAGTAAAGAATGTAGGAGGGAGGAAGGAATATGGACTATCTTACTCCGCAGGTAATTTGGCCTCAACCAATGGTTCTGTAAAATATAAGATAATAAGTATTTTCTATATATAGAGGTGAACGTGTTCAGACTTCGACTGTCAATATTGAATACCTAGTATTCAGTCGTGTTAGCTCTAAGCTATTAAGTAGTTGGCAAGAATCACCTGCCACGCGATCACTTCAGTTTTGTCAGTGGGAGGGCCTTCCGGCACGAGGGTGAGTGTCAGCTGTAATAAGTGGGTAGTGAGCAGATATAGAGTGATATATATACAAAATGTGAATTACTTGGGCAGGACCCAAGCCTTCCTTCTCTCGTAAGGCAAGTGGCAATGGTATTGGAAACAAGAAACCAAATATGTGATCATCTCCCAATCCAGGAAGTGGTGGCTGAAATAGAAGTTCAAACACTGCTAGGAACATGTAAAAATGTTTGAATAGTCACCCTTGGCATAAACGTATAACCCAGAGCCCCAAGGAGGAAAGCTAGACCTATCACACCACCAATAACAGAACCAGCGATCACTCCAGCGTTGGAATCAGAGCTACAGCATGTGACAAACTGAGTGGCAACAACGGTGGCAGCAGCAGCAGGAGTGGTAGAGTTGAAGCTAAAATAACCTGTCGTTCCATAAATATCGCCAGAAGTAGGCGGTGAAGTATCCTGTCCACCATCCCAATCATCGGAAGTTCCCGTTTGCATACGAATATAATAGTCGTCACCCGACGGAAGTGTGTTGGCAACATTCCAAACATACAAGCCATTATTCGGAACATCACTGGGTTCGGGAATGCTAATGAGTCTTCCTCCCTCACTGCCACGGCCTTGTTTCAGCAGTACTGCGAAAGGATAATTGAATGAATTGCGCGAGGGGTCCCAATTTATGTTGACAGGACTCCCAGTCATGATCAACCCAAGACTGCTGTTTGGACCCGGAGCAGACCAGTCAACTTGAAGGGAAGTTATAGCTGGCGTACCCTGAGCCGCAGGTGCAGAGGTCGAAGTGGAAGGACTAGATGGGGAAGTGGTAGTGGAAGGAGGGGTAGCTGTAATGGTAGGAGGGGTGACTGTAACGGTAGGAGGGGAGACTGTAACAGTAGGAGGGGTGTCTGTAACAGTAGGAGGGGTGACTGTAACAGTAGAAGGAGTGTCTGTAACAGTAGGAGGGGTGACTGTAACAGTAGGAGGGGTGGTTGTAACAGTAGGAGGGGTGACTGTAACAGTAGGAGGGGTGTCTGTAATGGTAGGAGGGGTGACTGTGATGGTAGGAGGAGTGGCTGTAACAGTAGGAGGGGTGTCTGTAACGGTAGGAGGGGTGACTGTAACAGTAGGAGGGGTGGCTGTAACAGTAGGAGGAGTAACTGTAATGATAGGAGGGGTGACTGTAACGGTAGGAGGGGTGGCTGTAACCGTGACGGTAGGAGGGATGGCTGTAACGGGAGCAGGGGTGGCTGTAACCGTGACAGTAGGAGGGGCAGCGGTGACCGTGACAGTAGGAGGGGCGGCTGTAACTGTGATGGTAGGAGGGACAGCTGTAATGGGAGGAGGGGTGGTTATAACCGTGACGGTAGGAGGGGCGGCTGTAACGGGAGGAGGGGTGTCGGTAACTGTGACGGTAGGAGGGGCGGCTGTAACGGGAGGAGGGGTGGCTGTAACCGTGACGGTAGGAGGGGCGGCCGTATCGGGAGGAGTGGCCGTAACCACAATGGTAGGAGAGGGGGCCGTAACGGGAGGAGCAGTGGCTGTATCGGGAGGAGGAGTGGCTGTAACCGTGACGGTAGGAGGGGCGCCTGTAACGGGAGGAGGAACGGCTGTGACCGTGACGGTAAGAGGGGGGGGGACAACCAGAGTCGACGAGAAAAGGGTGGTCGTAACTGTAGGAGGGAGGCAAACACTTGGGGTCGGTTCACCAGGCTCAGATGTGAATGGTGGAGTGCTAGTCACGGTGGTGGTACTAGTTATCCTGCTCGTGCTAGAAGTAATTGGAGTGGATTCGTTGTATACTGGCGTTGGCAAATGCGACGAGATAGAAGTGGCGGGAAAGTCAGAGCTAGTCAAAGGGTAGTGGTAAGAAGAAATACACCGGAAAACAACCACAGAAGATACAGACCGGGAAGATGTCCAACCACTCGATTTAGTCGATGAGGAAATGATCGAGAAACACCCTACAAGCCCATAAACATCGTCTGGAGTTGGAGAAGAAGTGCCAATGCCGCCGTCCCAGTCGCTTGAACTTCCTGTCTGTAAACGAATGAAATAACCTTCACAAGACTTGATCGAAAAATCCACACTCCAAAGAAAGGAGCCGTTGTTGGGCACACCCCCGGGAGCAATGACCGAAACTACTACAACACCCTGATCTGGATCTTTCCGCTCGAGCAGCACCGAAAGGGTGAGATTAGCAAAATTCTCGAGGACGTTCCAGACGATCTTAACATCACTACCGGCGGCTATAGTTCCAAGCTCGATAAATGGTCCGTGAGACCAGTCAATGCTGAGGGTAGTGGTAGTAGTGGATGGAGATGCGGCAGTGTTAGTCGTAGTAGTACTGGCAGATGGGGAATCGATCGAGAAATATCCTGCAAGCCCATAAACACCGCCTGGGGTTGGTGGAACTGTGCCGATGCCACCGTCCCAATCATCCGAACTTCCTGTTTGAAAACGAATATAATACTTTCCACCCGACACTGGCTGGATCGCAGGATCTACGCTCCACAGGAAGGAGCCGTTATTGGGGACGCCCTTTGCGGCAAGAGTCCATGCCACAGAACCACGTGAAATTGGATCTTGCTGTTTGAGCAGCACCGAAAAAGTGAGGTTATTAGGATTTTTAGATACATCCCAGGCAATCTCAACGTTGCTACCGGTGGATATAGTGCCAAGGCTGGCCAGAGATCCGTGAGACCAATCGATACTGAGGGTAGTGATAGAATGAGCGAGCACACATCCAATCGAGATTAGGACAAGCAATAGCTGGACGGGGAGTATCATCCCTGCTGCCGCACGGTAAAGCCTCTGAGGGAGGAAAAACTGGGATGAGCCTGGCAACAGAGTGGGGGCTTTCCTGCCGATATGTACATTAATAACAATGGCTCACTGGGATCTATGGTGACATTTCTCCTCTGATTGGATCGATATTTCCGAGTCAGGTCATATGCTATGCTCAAAGAGTAGCAGCATCGCATTCAGACGCCCGCACAAATGTTCAATGTAAACGCAGAATTGTTGACATCTGACAACCTTTTTCTAACTTGAGTCGTTCTATTTGGGGCAAACATGGCCTTGACGAGAATCACCCTAATATGATGCGTGCATCTTAGATAACAAGGACTACGAGTCGCCGAACCTCACCTTGGTATTTGCTTGTAAAACTGTGACAAGTCATCGATCGTTCCGAGTATACAAACCTCATGATCGTTTATCCTTAACGGTATGACGTAAGCCATAACTTAACGCCGTCAAGTCGTACGTCAGTTCCCTTCGGATTTGATTCTTTCTCTGCCCTGTTTTGAGCCAGATTTCCAATTCCACGCAACGTGCATCGACATGTTCCGATGATACTTGGTAATGCTCAGGCTATTGCGGCGAGATGAAATCGGACGTAAGATCCTTTGCAACCTACTGAGGCAGCCATTTAAGGCCATCGCACCTGACCAACTTGAATGTCGTAGGATCGTATGTTGGTCCGAATCAACTTTACGATGGTCAGACGATGATTGAGCGAGTTGGAATCGCACAAAAACCAGCACTATATCGAGGTAACGAGGATTAATTCATACGCATAACTATCCCCGTTCAAAGCAGTTTGTAGGGAGCTATGCAAGGGAGAACGTCAGAAGCCGGACCGAGACGATTTGGTTGAAGTTCAGCCTGATGGCCAGACTTAAGCTTCACTCAGCTTCACTCCATGCTGTGTACTCATTGTGTTGTGTCGGTCGAAAATCCATGCATCATATTGTATGCTGTGAAGTGCGGACGCGTACTGTGATCTAACGCCAAGGTAACATGCACAGTCTTTCCCTGATATCCTGTCATAAGACGAGCGCCTTCATCATCTAGACATAACGCCGAAAGATGGGGGTTCAAAATTATACTTCGTTATCTATCTGTCCCCGCGTTTGACGGCCTGGCCACCGCCGGTCGATCAAGGGAAGTTCCGAATTCGGGGCCGTATGGAATGAGAGAGCCTCGGCGTCAGGAGTCACCTGGGTCTCCTTCATTAGTTGACGATAGCCCCCGACCTCCATACTCTCGACGTCTACAGCTCAAAAATCGTTTCGTGGTGTTTAGCGTCGTCAAACACCAAGAGGCCAGCACCGTAACTCCTGGCGATCTATTTATGCCAATTGATGTGCCTACCCGTTTGAAGATATCACTTGCTTTTGTTTCAACAACTTTCTCTTCTTAGCTTAAGCGCATGGCGGCTTTAGGGACCGAAAACGGAATCGTCTGAATCAAGGTTGATACCGAGGTGCGTTATTGGTACTTTCAATGGGACGGGCGTCGCCCAGCATCTCGCTTTGTGCATTTCCCCCCATTCGCTCCACTCAATGGTCTCGGATGCACATCGTAATTGAATCTGGTTCGGTTGGCAGTCGCGATAAAGACGGTCCGAAAACATATTCCGTGGTTGACATCGGGACACTCAAGTATTGCGTATCTCGATCAATTATGGAGTGGCCCTTTGGTCATGCTCCAAGCCTACGCTGTATCGGGTTTCAAAGGTGCTGACCATCCATGTGCCTGATCCATTGTCGTCATTTATGGGATAGCACAAGAACCAGCACTATATGTGGATAACGACCATTTGAATCATATGTGCAGATGATCCCATCGCAAGCAGCCCGCAGGAGAGAACGTCAACAGTCGATGTATGGTTGACGTACAGGCTGACACTGCATGTATCTAAATCGAACTGAAAATCTTCTATGCACCCTGTGACATGGAATGCCAGCGGCGCCTATTTAACATTAATCTCATGGACTATCTATCTTTCCCAAATATTTGGACGAGCGCCTTCAATAGATAGAAGAAACACTTAGCGATTAGGGTTCAAACGTTTATGGCCCGGCACTTGTATGCTATCTATCCACCGTCTTATCCTCATGTTTAGGATCTGATGACTAGAATGTCGATCGATGAAGGGAAGTTTTGAGTTAGGGGCAGCATGGTCATGACACGCGATATGGAAAGAGACCTTCATAAACTGCTGCCACTAGACATCGGACGGATGTTGTCGGCCCCGAGTCCATCAATCGTCGACGAGATCTATTTCCAGATGAATTATCTTCTTGCACGCACATTGCACGGCGTCGGGTGGCACGACAACAACTAGTTATAGATAAAATTCTCGATTAAGCATGGTTCCTGCTATATTTTTGTGCAGTCATACCCGCAAAGTGAGATGTTTGAGCGCTGCGCAATGAGATTTGAAGGTGCCACATATACTCTCGGATCCTTTCCAAGCCTACAGCCGAATGCATTACATTCCCCGGTATAGCCATACTCGCCAGCAACTGACGTCGGAGATTTCTAGCGTTTTGGTTAAGGTTGGCACTGATATAAGCTGGACTCATACGACAATGTGGGTGATGCGATTTTCACCGTCGAAAAATGGTATACGTAGAGAACTGCGCGATTTTGGCCCAGTTATTGTCTAAGATTAAAAGATAATATTAACGATCTAAAGTGGAAAGGATCCGTGAATCATCAACCAGGCAGATATATATACGTAAAATACGAACAGAATACATGGACCATAAATAAAATTGCTAGGCTTCTTCGAGAGCAGCTAAATTGGTATAGAGGCGGAGAGTTTCTTCCTGCATCAAAGAATCGGGAGTGATCATATAGATATGAAAAGAGGAACGGGACCGAACCGATCTCAATTGGTGGATGGCTCTGTTGAGGGTCTCCTGCGGGGTCCACAAAAAAGGCACGCTCATACAGGCTACCAGATTGATGACTTGTACCTCAACAAATAACATTTAATCATGCCCAAGAATGGTTAGGAGAACGCCTGGGTCCTGGATGCAGCATAGGGTTGAAGCATGGCCGGAGAGCCACATGTGACCAAAAATGCCTCATATTAATCACCGCTAGGACTTACGAAAAAGGGACTTACTTGACCGTCCCGATGTCGATGACAGGATAAAATCCCGGACCCCCTCCGCCACCGTCCACCGAACCTGACCCAATGACCCAATGAATCCGAGAAATTGTACGAATCGGAAAGCGAAATGTTGCGGGACTCCTGTCTTATTGGGGACACTGGTAACAGAAGCGTCAGATGTCTTCCGTTGTTCGGAGAAATGAACTTTTCCGGCACTACTTCTGAGAGTGGTCGTATGTTTAAGCTGAAAGATTGTTTGCAACAAAGACATGGAAGCGGTTACGCACATCATCAACCGACATGCATAAGTTGCCGGATAACATGGCAGAGTGTTGTCCTCCTGTTGTCCAACAACACTAGATGCTGGGGGATTGACTGAGCTTACGGCCTATTAGGTTGATGTTGTATGCTACGTACTGGTCACCCCAGCTTAGACCTTTGCACAGGGACTGGAAACTTACTGGAAATTTATCCGGAATAGGCCCGACTTACAAACGATGGATCACTCGCCTGACTCTTCTGAATGCTAGATAGAATCGTTGAAGAACAGTTCAGACTGATATCTGATCGTATGGCATACCTTCGAAGGAATAGTGTATTGTACTAGAGGGGGATACAATTTGTCATCGGTAGGTGGTGTGAGAGTGGAAAGGACCTTGAAGGTTCCATCCGACGCAGGTCGATACGTGAACAATCACCTGTACATGTGCAACCATCTTTTTTTTGCCATTGAAGGTGGGGGGCCAGCTGTGGGGGGAACTTTTGATTCTCTTCTTCTTACCCTGGAGTCAATAACGATGATATCAGGGCCTATCAGGATGTATTCATCTGTACGAGTGCCCACTTTCCAAGAAGATCGCTGTTCAGAAAAAGACGAGCGGCAATTCACTAGATTTCAAGATCCCGGGCCGCGGACATCAAATCCGATCGGATCTGCCAGCTCACAACGCTAGCCCCTGCCCCGTCCTCTCTCCCATCAGTCACGTCAACCCCGCGGCCTTGCTGACCACATCACCACCCCAAACAACAGCAGCCCAACAAAGAACAACTCAGCTCCCGTCCACAGCCTGCGAGCCTCGCAGGGTGGATCGCGGGTGATGTTACCCGACGACGACACGGCCATCAAGTAGGGGCTGGAACGTGAATAGCCCCAGCACCACCCACCACTGTAGACCAGGAACCATACCCGGCGCCTGCCCCCGCCGCTGCGAGCCTCTACTCGCAGGGGGGGATTATGGGTGCTGACGGCAACGTCATCACGCGATGACGAAAACGACGACAACCTCAGCAGTAGCAACAACACCTCTACCAGCCAACGCAAGGGGGGAACACTACAATGCTGCGAGGAACGGCAACGACGAAAGGGCCACGGCAGCACCGACCACAGGGCATTTGCCGCACCACGCCAGGCTCCCGAACACGCGAGGGGTGTCAGCCCCCACCCTCACTTGCGTTTTCGCGCGGAGGAGGCTTTTTTTTAGTCTCAGTAATCTTGCTGCCCCCGTTCCATGCGAGACGGTGGTTCATTTGTTTTATTTCTTGAATGTAATACATCATCTCCCCCTCATTGGGGCTTTTGAACGAAAATCAAAATTGAGAATCAATATTCGAATTGTACTTTTGACCACCTCGATAATTATCCGTAAACTGGTTACAAGGTAGTTTATTGTTGCTGTGCAGTAGGGGCTTCTAGTAAGTGGGGAGTGGTGGGAGGGCGATGGAGGTAAATAGTATTCTTTCTCTCCCATCACTCATATATGTAGACGATTATCTAGTTACAGTACATGTCGGGAAGTGATGTACTTAGCTCACTAAGGATCACGGTGGCACCGCCACCATGTCAACACTTTCCATTGGATTTTTAGGAAAGTAGTGAGGAGGGTATCAGCTGTGCGGTCATGGGCTCGGAATAGTGCAAGTACAGAATTCATCATTCAGTATCAAGAGATAACAAACTTTTTACAGTATACATCCTACGCAGAACCATTCATCAGATACAAGTACAGGTATAAAGAAACTACACGGGCGACTATTTCGTTCTGTAAAACATATTCCCTACGGTTGTATGCTTTGGGCCTGGTTTGGTTCCTTAGGCGACCGCTGAATAGCTGATTCCTCCTAAGTTGACATAGTCAGTCAAGGATGGCTGCCAACCAGATCCGGGGGTCCACCACTTCTGATGGATATTACCCCTCGTCCCAATGACAAACAAGTCGATACGCGATGAGTCCCAAGAGACAGCCTTGATGTCGCGGATAACGACACCACCCATGTTCTCATAATCTGTAAGGCTAGGTGTCCAGCCTGATCCAGTTGCGTACCACTTGTGTTGGACGGCACCATCGGTACCTGATACAGCGAGTTAGTGATCAGTTGCGTCCAAGAAGGGAAGTCTGACCAGTTATGAAGATGTCCAGCTTTTCCTTATCCCGTGCGACGATCTCGGGAACACCACGGCACGAACCTCCCATGTTCTCCCACCCACTCCATACAGATCCATTCCACCACTTGTGTTGAAGAGCCGTGTTCATGCCAACACAGAAGAGATCGATGCGATCTGGACCCCAGCAGACCGCTTTAGGCTGGCCAATGGCCTGGCCACCCATATTTTCATATGGGCCAGAGGTACCGCTAGGACCCCAACGTGAGCCGTCCCACCACTTGTGGTATATAGTGCTGTCAGTTCCAGTCGTGAAAATGTCGATGCGGTTAACGTCCCAGGATACGACAGAAGGGGCGTGGAGGTGCGTGCCACCCATGTTGACGAACCCAGAGTTCCAGGAGCTGCCGTTCCAGAACTTCTGGTACAGGCTGCGATCCTCACCGACAAGGAACACGTCCAGACGGTTGGGACCCCAGGAGACGACAGCGGGCTTCTCCGTCCACTTGCCGCCCATGTTCTCCCAGTCCAACACGCTGGGTCCCCAGCTGCTGCCATTCCACCACTTGTGGTAGAGCGAGGAGTCGGTGCCAATGGCGAAGACATCGAGGCGGTTAGGGCCCCAAGCGACAGCGACGGGCTCGTATACAAAGGAGCCACCGAGGCGTTCCCAGTCTTGGATCGATGGGGACCAGACGCTTCCGTTCCAGGCCTTGTGGAAGATGGCAGAGTCGGTTCCAATAACGAAGAGGTCGAGACGATTTGCGGACCAGGCAGTCATTTTCTATGCACAGTATAGGGATCAGATCAGATAGTGGGGTAGAAACGCTGATCTTACTTCAATGCTTGTGGGTTACGAGTTCAAGAGATATCTGGAAAGAACACTGGGTAGTGCGCTGACAATCCAGGTATGTGGCGGCTCTATTTAACCACTTCTACAGTTTTTCAATTCCAGATATCTAGAAGAGGAAATCGTGAAATATGTGCGAACAGAGATGAGCGATGGAGATAGTCAACATGCGGCGAATTGGTTACATTCAAGCTGTCGTCGAAATTCGATTTCATCTTCTGTATCATGTCGGAGGATACGAAAAAAGTCCTGTCAAAGGGCGTGGTTAGAGGGTGTTTTGTAAGTCTAGTTTAAGCTATAGCCGAAAGAAAATTGGGAAGAGAAGTTCCAAGTAATTGGCCCAGGGACATCACGGTGATCTTATGCTCGCGACCTGACCTGGGTGAGTATCCGCGATGGGCTGAAGAAAGACGCGTTTTGCAGCGGGAATACCAAGAAAATGGAGGTATGTTGGTGAGGTAAAGGAGCGCGAAGCATCCATGGACCATACTATCGACCATCGCAGTTTTGAGCTCATTTGTCTATCCCTCTATAGAACGAAATCGACGTGGAAACAGCGAAGCATGTTCTAACAAACAGAGCTGAATGGCCGCGTCAAGTGACAGATAATTTGCTCACGTTCAAGCTGTCGTCAATTCGATTCATCTTTTGTGGGACCGGTGTCAGTGGGTGATTGTGTAAGTTTAAGGAGTACTATCAACTTTAGTAACATTCGCTATTGCGTCTTGTCAGGTCCTATGACTCGTAAACCAACGTGCGTCCTGTGAACATTCCGTCATGGAACCACACATAACGATCTTCGTCATTAACTTTCGAGCGTTGTCTTTGTTTGTATCACTATGGAACGAGCCGGTGACATAGAGTTGACATACATGGCAAAGAACACTTTTTATTGCTGTGCCAGCGAAGACTGGTCACACTGGTGTTGCACCTTAAAAGGTATATAACTAGGTAAGTGAAGCTATTCGGCCATGACTCAGACTTTTTCATATTAATACCTCCAGTTTCGGAATCGACTTCAGTTTGCTCGAATAGAGGGCGGGCCCCGGCGTGGGAACCTTGCCTTGCATCCCCCATATGTTGTCGAGACAACCTGCGAACGGGCGGCTCTTGTTCCGAGATCCATCTTTGTTCCTCGAGGAACGCTTATGCACGTTGGACTTAAGCAGCAAGGCGTTGAGAAATTGCTGCCACCAGGATGATAATGCCGAACACTGTTCACATGTAGCACAGTCGTCTTCACGCGATTCAGGTAATATCTCAGTAGGGTCACGGTATCCCTCTGCTTTTGAAGCACACACAGCTTCGGCCTGGACTTCCTCCCTATCTGCAGGTAAGAAATTACCAGCATGGACACCTTCTAGATATTCAACTAATTTCTGACGAAATCGAGATGTCGGGTCTAGAATCAAGCAGCGCACTTCATCTGGGAACAAGCTCCCACACATCCAGAGCAGTATATGGAGATGCAAGGACAAACACCCTTGCTGCTTGATGGTGCCGTAATAAGCCGAAGCTTCTCCATACAGGTGTCGAATCCGAGAACATGCTTAATGAACAAAATGAAAGAACCAGACAGGGCTATTTGCGATGGGGTGGTAACGCTCATCATCAGAGCAAATGGGGTCTACATTGAAGTCCACCTTGTCATCCGTGAAGTACATACACAAAGGATGTTTGTTATGTGCAGGCAACAGGGTAATATACCAGGTAGGAGTTCCCTTATAAACAATCAAGGACCAAATCTCGCTACACATGTATTTTTTGATGTGATCACTTTGTCACTCATGTGGTCAAGATCACGTATCAGCTGAAAGCATGATTTCTCAACCTCACTGACCGGTTTCACTACTTCACCTTCCATCATGTGTTTTGACAAGGATTGCAGTGTTTTCTGATCAATATTCATAATTCTGTTTGCTCTTTCATAGAATTTTGCTGTCTCTGCTAGAAGAAACCCAGCTGATGTTGTAGCACTATGAGAACCACAGGCTAGGAAAATATTCCACATTTCATACCTTTAAATAGTGTAAAAAAATAGTGTAAAATGATATATTTATGGTATAGTTTTCATCACCTGTAGCTACCAAAATGATGCATCACATATTGTGATTACAAGTAATGCATGATGCAAAAATGACTGTAGTTACAATGCCCCCAATGCCCCTTCCCTTTGCCCTCAGATGATGCACCACCATACACTACTATACACCACCACACACTATGCACCACTATACACCACCTCCATAATATTAATTATATTTTTACCATGCCGTTGGGGGGTGTACCAGTTAGGGTTCAGTTAGAGTCTGGTTAGTGGTTAGTGGTTCAGTTAGCTGTTAGCTGTTGGATGTTCAGTTAGATGCTAGGGTTAGCAAGAGTAGCAGAGATGCATGAACAAGCACTGTGGACCCCCTGGTGCCAGAAATTCATATCCTAATTCCCCCCTCTTATATATGTAAATTCATACCATTATTGGTGTCTACAAGTACTGAATATAATACCTGGAGGGGATGAATACAATCCACAGAGGGAATAAATTTCATCCCAGAGTGGTTAACCTATCAGCTGGTAATTATATGATGCCATGGTACTATTTTCATTTTTTAAATGTACAAACGAAGGTGATGAAATTCATGTTGAATTGGGCATGTTTCATACCCTGTTATTTTTACCATGTTGTAGGGAATTCATCCACTACAGATAGATTTTCAATATTCAGTAAATACTTTAAATAGTTGAATTTCCATTCACAGACACCAACAGGGGGTGATTAATCATATTATTATTCATACAATTAGTGCACTAAAATACAAAAGCTACTCAAAAGAAGCAAAATAAAAAATGCAAGCATCCCCTTGGCCCCTCCATCAGCAAAATCAAAAATTTTCTTAGGGTGCTTAGCCAGCTTATCGCACAGACAAGCACATTAAGCAGCTCAAGCTGATTATTTCCTACTTAGCGATGCTTGGTGTAAACATGAGCAAGAATTCTAAGCACGTCATAGGGATGCTAAATGATTTTAAGTGCCATAAGTCAGGTAAGTATAGCAGGACTTTAAGCATGGCCAAGAGTGCGTGAAAGGGCCTAAGCAAGTATAAAATCGTCAGAAGTAAATACACGAAGGAGAGGATCAGCTGTAAATTCAATATATTGGTTCATGAGAATTGCATCCATGCCAATCTAATTTAGCCACATGCACAGATTGTATCTATCTGTAAATGGCGACAATCAGCTCATTTGTTGATATAAGAAATGGTTCTTTTCACTTACCTACCAAATGCGCCTGATATCATGTACATCGTAGACCACCTGTTCGCCATCCTTGTCGAAAGTAATAAGGCCGCCGATACATATCTGGACATGCTGAAAAGTGGCTTGACGTCGGTAGATAACCAAAAACCTTTGTGAACTCACCTTGCACTGTCTCCTCTTCCCAACGAGCAGCCACATATAGTCATATCGGTGAAATGTCGCCAACAACCATTTATGGCCCCATTTCACCTCGACATGATGCCGATACTGGATCGGGAGGTCAGTATGCAATATCATGCAAGAGAGGTTTTACTCACCTTGAAAGGTTTATCATGTGGGTGCCAAGGCTTTCTGGGAAGACATCGCATTGAAAAAAGAATAAGATCACGTCTGGATGATATTTGTTGTAGGGGATGTAAGGTTAGAATAAGATGTCTGAGTTAGTAAAGCTGTAAACCTTAGCCAGATAACAGTGCGAGACAGAATACCAAACCATTCAAAATCATAAACTTACCAGTGAAATGAAAGTCACCTTCGCCTCAAACACTGGGGTCACACAATACACCATTGCCCCAGGTGTTGAGTATTCCTCTCGCATGTTCAACAAAAGTGTATTAAAAAGCAACCTCAAATGCATGGTGATCAGCATACTTGTTAACATAGAATTTGGGAAACATATCAAGTGTATCCATGAAAGATAAAGTCTTTGAAACATGTTCGCAGCCAAATACTGGAAGAAGATGCGCAGCTCGAACAACGGTATCAAGGTGGATGATTGAGGTGGGGGTTTGGTCATCATCTCGCTCGACTACCCACATGCCCGTGTTGTCATCTGGTGAATCACCCACCTGGGAGAACCAATGCACGAGAGCACAGGGGTATTCAACGCCATCATAAGAAAATGAAAAAAAGAGTTGGACACGAGCGACATCAAGGCCTTGCATGCCCTCCATGGACGAGTCAGTATTGACAAAGATCGTGTCGTAACGACCAGGTCCTTTCCTCCAAGATTTCACTGCATGAATACGTTCGTGATGCATGCCACCAATCCCTGAGACATCACTAGGTGCATGAAACATGGCAACCGCAGAAGGGTAAATCATTATCTTGCCATAAAATGTAGGAAAATTTGGGATCCTGGCATCCAAAACACCGTCTGGATGTTGTTGTTCATAGATAAATTGTTCGATGAGATGAAGAAGATCGGGTTCAGTTTCAGCGGCGATATCTTCTGGGTAAACTTTGTGTACTGTGCGTTTAGTGAGTATGTATGGTTGATAATGTATGTCAAGTTACACAATACTTACATGCCGTCTTCGCAAGGTTGACATATGCCTCCACAGTGGGACCACCAACTATCCCATCATCATCGTTGTCATCGTCATCTTGAACAACATTGTCGACGCCGTCGCTACTGAGACCAGGACTTTTGTCCATTTCTAGATTAATATAAATTTGGAAAACTATTGGAACAAAAACAAAAGTGCATACGAAGGATTTGATCCCAAACTGTTGATAAGCATGTACCCTGCAGCATTCCACGCTCAGCAAAATCAGCATGGGCAGCTGCAAGCTTATCAAGGTGCTGGTTGGTAAGGAGCATTTGGCTGAGGGCTTCATAATGACTTGAGCACCGCCATGGTTCCTTTATGGCCTTGATATGCTTAGATTCCGTAATGGAGGAACAAAGACCGTTTGGAGCTCCAAAATCATGAATAAGTTTCAGGTAGTGAGCGAGTGAGTGCTGCCTTGGAAGATTAAAGCCATCAGCGCACACACCAGTTGTCCGAAAGATTTCACGATGGTGGTGAAACTGCTGAAGTGCATCATCTAAGGCTCTAAGACTGCGAGTATCGTGCACATTGCGTCAAGCTATGTAGCAAAATTCCAGAAAGGCACACATCATCTGTACCATCTCCTCAGGTACATGGCCTTGAATCGCTGGTAGGTAAACCTATACATATGTGCATTAGTACTCATTATTACAAAAAGAAAGGATTCATACCTTCATGAGTGCCTTCGAATTGTTGCCAGTCCACTGCTGGAAGTTTTGGCCTTCAGGGAAGCGTTGAAGCCCAGCAAAGGGTGGTGCAAGTGCTATGCTACAAGGAATTTAGCAATTATTCCTTCATCAACCAAGAGCGAAAACTTACCGCTGATCAATATCGTCAAGGATCTTCTGTGCTTCTGCTGCTGGGTATTCTGCCTTGATGTAATTGTTGACCCACGTAACGAGGTGGTCCTTGAAGGAACCTTTGATCAGCTGGTGCAGTAGGTCGGGTGACAGAAGCTTGTGAATGTCTGCTCGAGGGAAATAGCTAGTGAATGGCTAAAAGAAAGACAACAGTTAGATTCAGATATAAAATGGAAGAACACTTATGACGATATCTCCAACCAGTCCATACTCATCCCATAGCGTACCGAGCTCAAACACCTCGACTACGAGCTCAGTATGTGCCTGAGAGCGGTGCACATGCCGGCCAGAGTCAAGATTATTCGGAGGGGCAGTGCATCTGAAAAAAACTTGTTAGCAGTGGATTTCGTGAGTAGGATTCCTTCCTTACTTTGGACACCAGCCTTGCATAATGCAGGCTAGCAGTGCCTGTTCCGGGTAGTCCGCAATGTAGGGACCAAGACCATAAATGACCTTTCAAAAATGGCCGTCTGGAAAACGAACAATGTCAGGTGTCGTCATACCATCTTTGAGTGGCTCAAGGATTTTAGTGAGTGATGAGTGTAGAAGTTGGCAATGGAATTTACAAAAGTCGCCATCATCACGAAATTCACGAGTTGCTAAACAAAACCTACATATTAACAAATATAACACTGGTATAAGCACTTACACTTTGGAATAGCAAAGAAACCAAGGAGTACAACGCCGTTGCGATGTGCTCGTTAAAGGCTGTTGTGTATGTTATCAATGGAGAGATAAATTGGCCAGTACTGATTGTGTTCTGTAGCGACAGATACAGTAGTTTTGTCACTACCAAGAATTATGGGGCAAAAGACGGAGCCGTTGTCACACCTGAAACTGGTTTCAGGTTAAAGTGACAGGGATTTGGCCACATAGCTAACAGATGTCTTAGCCAAGTGACATGGCTCATCTTTTATCTTTTGGGGACCCTTACCCATAATCTGGAAGCAGCTCTCACTTGCCTAGAAGACACTTATGCAGTTCTTACACCTACAACAGCAGAAGGACACAGTTAACCACACATGCCAAGCAGTGGCTCACAGTTGGCTAGCAGTCCACCCAAACAATGAGACAGATTTGTATGCACAGGCATACTCAAGTTTGGCTCATTGCTAGGTCAGGGCCCACATTGGTCTTACATATTCCACAATGTTCTATCAAGTTCCCAGTGACTCCCAGTGACTCATAGTTCGGTGAGTCAGGGCCCACATTGTTCTTACATGTTCCACAATGTTCTATCAAGTTCCCAGTGACTCATAGTCTGTGACTCATTCCAAGTGACTCAGAGTTCATTTCCTGACTCATGATCCAGTGAGTCAGGATCCACCTTGTTCTTACAGGTTCTACTCTGTTCTTTGAGATTCCAATGACTCAGACTTTCATGAGTCAGGTTTACAGTTTTACTTATTAGGATAGAATCTCCTTATATAGTAGTCCATTGTTCTTAGAGTATAAAAGGAGGAGGTTTTCCTCCTCTAAAAACAAGTTCTTTCTTACCCCCCAAGAGTTTAACAGCAAAGTTCTTCTCCAAGTCCTGTTCACCACATTAAGAATCAACTCACCCTGTTCACTGCACCTTAGGAGCCTCTAGCATAGACCTC
>QFEU01001437.1:0-27360 GCA_003316345.1 Tricholoma terreum | reverse complement strand
CTCCACAGCATTTGGAGAATTCCCGCCACGCCATGAGCAGCTCCTAGATATCGCTTGCTATGCCATACCCACATCAGGGGAGGAGCTGTCAGGTCGCTCCCAGGAATATCTTCAATGTATTCCCGAGCACCTACCCTGCCAATATCGATGATCGCTTCAACGACTGCTCGGACGTTATCATCGGAGGTCAGGCGCTCAAGAGATTCCAAGAAATTTTCAGGAAGTCGGGTACTTCTTCTTGAATCCCCACGGGGTGGGAGAGCATTTCGCATGAGAAGTAGGGCATATAAAAAGCCTGCGCGGCCATAAAGTACCTCACAGCCACCATCAGCAGTGGAAAGGATCTGATCGACAACGTCTTGTAGGAGTTTTACACAGTGCTTCCAATCGATATCACTGACAAGGATGGTGGACGATCCTTGGATGATACGCAGGAACATGAGGGTAATAACTCCGACGTCCGTTTCGAGGAACGAAGCGTGACTAGGTGATCTGACTCCTAGAACACCCTCCATCATAGAACGCTTCACGGAAGAGACCAGGACCCGATCTCCCACTGAGACGAGTGCAGGAGGCTGAGCGACCTTGAGCAACGACAAGCGAGAGGCCATCAAGGTGATACCTAATAGAAATAGCTAGCAAAGGCACCTCATCTGACCTGTGGTGAGGTAAAGCATTTACCTGCGATTCCAACATACACGCCAGTACCACTGATGGAGCGGGTTGTGCGGCTACGAGTCACAGTGTTCTGAGGAACGCGCTCAACGTTAAGAGACAACGTAGAGGCGATGTTCTGTTTCACTGCATCCAGTGAGTCTTCTGGGGGATAGTGAGAATGTTGAATGTAGCGGGAAGGCATCCAGTATTCAAGTCGACTGTCAAGCTTGTCAAAGATCGTGTTGGAACTTGGAACGAGTGTCGTTCTCACAACTGCTGTCACTGTTTCGAGTCAGTGGCTGTGGTATGACATCATAGATAGCCCCTCATGCAAACGTAGAAGCCACCAGATTACAAGACCGATGCTACTCGGGGTCGCAAGTCGACTGAGGGCCGTTCGCCAACGGGCTCCTGGCGCCAGCAGAACTTGATGGAAGATCGATATCGATCATTGGGAAGACTAATTATATTTGATCTTGTTTGGCAATGACCGTGATGACTTGCAACCATAGCCACGCAACAAATCTCTAAATCTGGAACCACAGAAATGAAATCCAAAGCGAAAGCATTCAGAAGTGAGCAACCCGCACATTCTCCGAGTCTGATACACAAAATCCGAATTCAATGCTGAGTGATAGTCAGTGTTGCACGGCAAGATAAGCCCCACCCAAACCATGCCCACCCCCTTCGATAAATGCGTATAATCTACTTGTCCTTAAAAATACTAACGCCCTAGTGAAGTGTGTACAAGCTGGCGTCGGAGTAAATGGAGTAGATAAAGTGTCCAAATGATAGGCATGTAGTGGTCCAAGACAACGACACCACCTCAAAACACATCATCTATACTGGTGTACCGGCACCATTGGTGGTCTCGAATAAGGATCATCTATACTCATCCCCGTTCCGCCCCCTCTCGTTCCAACATCATCAAAGTCTCGATACGGCTCCCGCAAGCTCGCCGTGCTTGCTCCCCACCCGCTAGCGTTCTGCAGCGGCTCGAACGTGCCTGCGTCCGTACCCCTCGTTGCACGCGCATCATTGCCACCAGTAGCCAAACCTTGTACTGATGTGGTCATTGGATACTGCGCAGACTCAGCAGCAGCAGCAGCAGCACGACGACGCCGGGCAATTACCACGCCGATCAGGGCACCCAATGCTCCAATCGCAGCAATCCCGCCTACAACTGCGCCGATGATTGTCCCAGTATTTGAAGTCGACCCAGTGCTGTCGTTGCTGTTTCCACTTCCACTTCCGCTTCCGCTGCCAGAGCTGGTGTTTGACCCGTCCGCCGAGCCACTGGCTGTATCGTCACGTACGCTCGGAGGCAGTGTGCTAGTCGCAGAAATCGGCTGTTGGCCAATCTGCCCATTCCCAACAATAACCATGGTCCCGTTGCTTGGTATGCCATTGATCGTGACGAACAATAAGGCGGGCCCAGGTTGGAGGAGATTCGGGCTCGGGTACGCCTGCGCACAGTGGAGGATTATGGTACCGTCGCTCTGGACAGTATACGTGTTATTCAGCTGCATGTACCTCTGTCCCATGTTCATCGCATGGGTAGTGAACCCGCCACGTAAGAGCACAACCGTCGTGTTATCCGCCGCATCGTTGGATGATCCGCTGTACGAGGTCGGGGGGATGGTGAGATCAAAAGGATCCCCGCCGTATGAAATGTTCGTTGGCATGCCGGTTGGGACCGGGCGCGTCGTAGCCTCGAAGTAAGGTGGATAGAAAATCTCTGCGCGGTACTCGGTTGGGAAATATGACGTGGTGTTCACGTCTACGTTTGGGTTCGAACCTGCGACGAGCACAGACCCGTCGGCAAGGAGCAACGCAGAGGAGTGATACAGTCTCGCGATTTGAGAAGAATTCAGACCTGTGTTGGACCAACGCTGGCCTTGTGGTGCGTTGGGGTCGTAGATGGCAGGCTGGCCGACTGGTCCCGATGCGAGAGACATGCCGAAGGGCATCTCAGAGTACGAGAGGACTGTGCCAGTCTGGGTAGCGTATCCAGCTGTTCCGTTCAGCCCACCGTTGATCATGAGCAGCTTTCCATTGGGTAGGATGATGAATTGCCCCATCGTCCTACCTTCGAGCATGTCGTCATCTTGCTCATATGTAGGTGCAGAGCCGTCGACCGGCTCTGGAGTGAGACGCTGGCAATCCTTTGATGCTGGGTACAACCAGGTACTTGTGTTGGGATAGCTGTAATTGCCCCAGTAAGAGTCGGGCATGTCAGAGCCCCCGCAGAATATGACTGTCGGAGTATATTGATTTGCGGGGGTGAGGGGCAGCATGGCAACACCCCCAGAGGCGGGGTATACGCGGACTACACGCCCAGGCATGTCGGGAAGAGGTGTTTCAACATTGGCATTATAATCCCAAAGGACTACAACAAAATGATGTTGAAATCTCGGAGAAACGGGAAAGGATCATGCACAAACTGGTAGAAAAATTGGCTTGGACAAGCATCTTGCCAGAAGGCATCTGGAAGGCATGCGCGTACGCATTAAGTCCTGAGGTCGTGGTCATGAACGTCATATTCTGCGGTGTTCGGCCATTGGCGGGATAAAACTCGTATGTCGGCTCTGCCGCGCTATGCTCGTACATGGGGTCGTCGTTCGGTGTATTACGGTTGATATATCCACCATTGACAAAGCCTCCAATAAGAACAATCGAACCGTCCGGGAGTGCCTCGGCAGTGGCGTACCATCGCTGCTTTTGCATGGACAACAGCTGAGGGTCGTCGAACCATTGGCAGCTTGGGTCGGCAAAGTTGTCTGATGACGTGCAGGGATTGAGGATACGGATCGCCTTCGTCCCATCGAAGTCTTGATATACTGAATCCCATGCGCCACTGCCAGAGGGATTGAGCTGCGAGCCGACAGCTCCGCCAATGCCAATCGCCCCGTTTCCACCAAATGTCACGTACGATCCGTTAGGGAGATGCATCCCAGAGGCACAGAAGGCGTTGGTGGTAATGTCCATCACAGTTGCTTGTTGACTGTTCACGTCCCTACATAAATTAAATGCGATGAGAGAGACCGGTCGTGCAAGGCATGGAATGTAAATCACCAGACGGCACCCCAAGCCGGATGACCGTTGATTTGTGCAGCATTGCCTTCCGCCTTATCTAGCATGTATACTTTCTCTACGTTTCCGAGGAACATCTGGTGTATTCGTTCAGGACGAAACAACGCGGAATTCTGCAACGCATGCTTACCATCATGGTGCTGATAAGAGTATTACCTGCCAGTTCGAATGAGCCGGGCGCTGCTGCAAGGACCGGTAAAGACAGAATTGATAGACATAGAGCTAACAGAGAACGTGATGGCCGCATGGTATGAACTCCCTCCGTCCTAGAGAATGGAAGGGTTAGTAGAAAGACTCAAAAAGGAGCGTGGCAAGTGAACGAGTTTGACTCCCTCGGGGGGTGTGTGTGATGCAAGCGCAGTAAATGCTAGTAAGTGGCGACCCCATATTAATTATTTGCACTGCCCGCATTCCCATCCCTCATGTCGTCACATTGTTTAGCAGCTGTTTATTTCCATCGGTGCCGTAGTCATCAAAGATAATCCGTCCGATGGCAACGTTCGACCAGCCGCAACGCACTCGTACACACAGCCATCCTGCACTGCAGGGAATGATAACTCCGAACTCCGCTTGGATAAAACATCAGAGAATACGCTAGAATAAGGACGCTGTCCAAGTCTGAACTTCGCTGCATTATTTTTAGAACGGCCATCTTCTCTTATTAGCGACATATATCTAGCGGCTCACGCGCTCACCATTCTCCACCATTTCCGGACGAAAATAGGAAATGGATATCCTATATATTATTTTGATCCGTGATGATATAAATAGCCCGACAAAACATCAAAATACAACGGAAGAAAAAATAGCTAGTGAATTCCATGTCGCGTCTCCATCAACGCCAATTCCATCCAAGAGGCCAAAACTTCGATGGTATTGAACCCAATACACGGGACAGTGGCATGTGTTCCATCGAATTCCAGGATAGGGGCTTCGAAAGAGTCTGTTATGCGTGCCACAGTAGCGTTAGGCACGCGAGCATGCGGTTTCAACGTGCCGAAAGCCCATCGAGTGTAATTAGTGACGACAAAGTGGTTGCCTCGTCCGTGGCATGTGTCGTGGACCTGCGGGTTACGCAGAATGAGCGTGTGGACCTTTGGATCTGGGGAGATTAAACTCACAACTGCCCATAACTTATCGGACGTGGTATATGTTTTGGTGTCAAGCCTGTCGAGCATGCCATTTGAAAACTGGACAGGGAGGTGGAGATGAGAGAAACGTTGAAGGAAGGAAGGCAAAAGAATCTTACGTTCTGTGGCCGTGTAAAGTCATGAAAATCGTCGGTACCAAATTCCCATGGGGGTACGAAGACAACAACAAGCGAGATCGGACAGCTAGGTCTATTACCGGGCTACATTCGCTATCAGTTGAGGTAAATCCGTGCATCGCTGTCAGGCTCACCAATGCAAATAGATCCCATCTAGCATGATGTGCCGGACATAACGTAGAAGATAGGTCAAACTTCAGGCGTGGCACGGCAGGGTCGTCCAAAGCAACTCCTCCCATCAGTCGGATGACCTCAGAGATGGTTCCTAGGATATAGTCTTGCACGAGCGTTAAAAGGTGGTCTTCGTTGTTGATCTGCGAGAGAA
The DNA here is from genome assembly GCA_003316345.1 of Tricholoma terreum. Classification (NCBI taxonomy): domain Eukaryota; kingdom Fungi; phylum Basidiomycota; class Agaricomycetes; order Agaricales; family Tricholomataceae; genus Tricholoma; species Tricholoma terreum. Next base: position 22,018 of record QFEU01001437.1, on the reverse strand, counting down.
ATTCGATGTCGGCGTCATCGTACATGATGAGCTCCCGGCTCGGTAGCCGTAGTCGTGAAGACTCTTCCTCCTCTACCAAGGCCTCGTTCACGATGTATGTATCTTGTATACTTCGCATGACTTATTTGAGGGAGGACATTATTGATTATACATTGCATAGAGACGAACGACTCACAATAGTCAGCGCGTAACAACAGTTCATCGTGGTTGATCTGCGAAACGTTGACAAGCGAACGGGTGCCTGGCTCTCTTTGCAGCTCAAGGTATTTCGGCCACTCATTCGCTCTGTTGATCGGCATCAGGCAGCGCCGACCATGACGACGGAAGGAGGGGAGCCAAGCATTCCTGAGGTAGTCCGTGAGCGGGTATCGTTCGGGAATGTCAATATCGATTGCGTCCGTTGCCCAAATTTGAGACATGTTGATTTGGAGGTGAGAATACTGGGGATTGCAGAATGAATTAGTGAGGCCATTTCTGTCGATTTTAAGAGTCAAAGGAACAATTATGCCAAAGCGTTGGCCAGGGGGGTGGTCAAAGCCAGACGGCCAAAGCGTCGCTTGACGCCGAGACCGTCCGTCGTTTTTTGTTGACCAAGAGGACGTCAAAATGTGTTTCCAGGTATCCCATTACGGTCTAGTGGCCCGCAGATGGGACTGAGGAACGTTCAAGCTATGAGTGCCACTCCAAACGTTATTGACTGTTGTTTTGGTGACAGTCGGGCTCGAAATCCCCGGTGCAAGTAAGTACTTGGAGATCATGTAAGGTCAGTTTCCATATCCTAGCTCTGTTTAGTTGAATCAACAATTCCTTTAGTCTCGATTCCATCCGTTCTGCAATTCCTTGTTCTCTAGATTACGTGGTTTCGACTCTCGCGGAGGAACAACAGCCTCTGAAACTACTTTAGTACTACCATGGCGCTGAAGTTGTCTCCACCAAGGCCGTTGTTGTACATCCATATGCCCAAATTCAAGTCGTCCCAATACGAGAGCCTGACAGTAACCTTCTCCCTCCGATTCGCAGACTTCGTGGCCACATGGTACATAAGACGGTCACCCTTCGCCATGCCAAGCATATTACTATCACCGCCCACAGGACTATCATAGGCAGAAGAACCCAGCTCTCCCATTAACGTTAATTTAACGGTCGGATCATAATCGTCCACGACAACTGCACGTTTTCTTGGGCAAGCTAAAGATGGCTGAATCTCGCGTATTATATAAAGGGAGACAAAGATCAAGTTGTACCGAGAACTGTTCATCCACTGGCAGTGCCCTGTTTTATTCCACACTCGGCACAGTAGTGTCATTACTACGATGATGTTCTCAAAGTTGCTTGGTCCGCTTGTCTTCCTTGTGGCTTCCGTCGCTGCTCAAATACAGGAAGGAAATTATCACATCTTCAATGCTGAACATCCGACCTGGTCGCTTCAAACGCTGGAAGGGAGACAAGAATGCGTCATCGCTAGTACTAATGGAATCCCCCCTCCTCGGGCGGAGGTGAGTATTGTGCTCGACACTCCCCGGCCAGACAATGATTCTTACCAACCTCGCCCAGTGGGAGGTGAAGCGGGCGCCCCGGAGTCCTCCTGGGTTGTACACTCTGAGGAACATCGTGGCAAATACATTTGCCATATTTGATGTACGCACGTACATACTATCCACATTTCATCGCCCCCGTTAACCGTTTCATCACTGCAGACTGCTTCGGATCCCGTTGGGCAGACGGTTACCACTACCAACCAGTTCGGGATCGCATTTCGTATCGAAGCTGCAGGGAATGAGGAGTTCGTGGTATGTCCACACAGCTAATGGTTGGCAATGACATGTTCATAACATAAGCTATTCTATCACATCAAGATCAGCGTTGTAGGTCAACCGGCGGAATGGACCTTTGGTCGACCATTCCGAGGTCGCGCTAATGTAGGTCACTTCTGGTGATCGCTAACTCCATCATGTTTCTGATTTTCTGACCCTCACTGCTCAGGTTGAACTCCAAACCCCAGCCAATATCACAGCACACCGATGGACTTTCGAGCTGTTGGAGTGATGTCTATGGCCTAGTTTAGGGAGACGATGTTACTTGTGCGAATCGGGAGCTTATTGGACAAACCCTTTCTAAAGTGAAGCATCCCCGAATCACGGAAATTCTGTATCGGTGTACTCTAGCCTGGCCTCATAATGTCGATCTGTCGAAGTTCATTCGATGATATGAACGATCAGAAGTACGATACTCCCATGATGTCACGAAGAATTGATCGATAGGTCTCACTATCAAAGTATGAAATGTAAAAAACCAGCGTCCTGCCCATGTTTGAAGATCTAGCTGTTATTTCGTTCCAAGTCGTACTGTACATAGATTGCATAGACATCTCACAAGTCAAATTTGTATGTACTGCCTCCCAGGTTTTAACTCCAACTTGACAGCAACAGCACCTGCAATATTCAAGACACACTTTGTCGATACACTATCACCACTGACAGTCACGGCTCAAGCTGTAGTAGGCTCATCAAGTTGTGCACGCGTCGCCGTTATCAGCGCACGCGAAATTCCGGTCACTCCAACTTCACTTTCTTGCTTTCCCACTGCGTAGCTGCCAGCAGCAACACCAACCCAGAGACCACGGAGCCGAATAAGGACGGCAGAGTCATGAGCGCGGGGACGGAGTTTGGTAGCTCCACCACCATGATACAATTACCTCTGAGCGCATTGAATCCGAGTGATTGATGATTGATTTGCTCACCGATGCGAACTTCCCGTTGCTGGTCCGCTGCCTTCCTGCAAGGCACTTCGGGCGGTGGTCTATTGGGAGCGATACTGCGAACGTGCTGTGCAGTTGACGTTTGCTAGCGGGACTCTTTCTTACATCAACCAACTTGAAGTAAACAAGACAGTCCTTGCTTCTGCTTAATTTCAAGCAGTACGTTGCTTGGCAAAACTTCTAGGGCATGAATGTTGAGCGTTAAACTCTTCCTCGGCATCAGGCTACAGACCGTGGCGATCATCCAATCTTGCGACGGATATTGTGGGCGCCTGGGCGGTGGTTCAATAGAGTTTATCCGAAGTCGGGAACTGGACCCAACCTACGCTTTTGGAGGACATAAGTCAAGAAGAACTCGAATGCGTGCCGAGCATGACGCGTCGTAGGGAGAGAGGGGTTTATACGTGATGTCGGGCCGGGTCAGCTGTGATACGTGTGTTTCAGCTGCACAACATCTGCCAACATCTGGACCCTTCGGGAAGTTGTTTCAAAGGTAGTGTTCATTAGGAATCGCAACCGCGCAAACCCTGTCACGAGTTCTTGGAATATGAGGGCAAGGGGCTATCGTTGTCTGTGTTACTAGGATCTACCAGTGTTTCCTGTTCAATGACGTAGGTGATTTTCACGCCCCGGTGAATCGATGATATCTGGGCGCCTGCTTGCAGGGCCTGAACTCGTTGCTGTCAAGATAATGCCTTTCAAGAACGTCCGGACCAATCATCAGATGATCATCTGCCCACACGGTTCTGCAAGACAAAGAGTTGGTTCCACTTTCTTGTTCTCCAGACCTTCTCTGACTAAAGTGACAGGTGTACCCCCTGAGATAACGTTTCATCGTTCAGTACTCAACCTTCGATTCCGGATTTGGCCTCTCAGGTAATACAGCTTTGGGAACGAGATTCCTTTGTCGCTTCCAGTGCATTCCATTCGCACTCTAGTTCGGCTCATACTCTTGGATATAGTACAACCCCCACCCCCGATGGCGCTCAGTTTATCTGCGAAGTGCTATAAATGTCTAGTCTAATCTTAGATTCGGCAACATACGTTCACATGGCCTACCGGGCGTCGCCATCGATCCACTCTCTCGATGCATATTCTCTTATTTTCTTGAATGTTTTATGTTGATGCCTCTTCCTCTTCGGTTGGCTCGGTTTCGCAGGGTGCGTAGTCGAAGCTGTGTAGTGGAGCAAGATGTCAGGGGATTTCACACCTGCCAATCATTGACCTCGTCCTGTGAGACTCCGTTTTTATCTCCATTAGGTAAACATAGGGCGAACCTGTCTTCACAAGACTCTTACTGTAGCTGCATAGCCATGGTCAGGGATACCACTTCTTCTCTACTTCGTTACCTGAGAACCTGATAACTACTAGACGCACAAGGCAGCCTTCTCCTTCGCAGTACACCTTTGTCGACGAACTGTGAGTGTTGTTTACAGCATTGTTAGATCGCTCTTGACGTTCCGTAGAAGTGATGTTGAAACTCATTACCGTGTTGCTCCTCATTTCTATTGCGGTAGCGACTGACTTCGGGGCTTGCATAGAACAAGTCCGGGATGGAAGCTGGGGGCCGGATGGTGGGACAGATAACCGCGGTCGTCCGGTGGCGAATATCTCAAACGCGACAGCCATTACCTATGGCCTTTGTCTCCGTGCATGCGGAGCATCACCAGAGCGTTTCCTGTGGTCTGTTTTCTCCCAGCAATTCAGCGCATGGTTGCTCCCGTGGCTGGCCCTTGTATCCCAGCTGCCATTCGGCGCCAACGACAAGCTCGACAACCTGGTGTCTGCATTACTCACAGTCGGTTCCCCAACATTAGCCGCGTATTCATTAGCCCTAACTGTACTCAATGGACGATGGATAGCCCGACGTTTTGCAGGATACAACTATCCAAACACCAGACATGCGGTTAAGATACTCAGCAGCCTTCAGCAGTCGCCCCTCACTGTTACCACTACAGGCTCCCTCCTGTCATCACTTATTGTACTTCCTGAGAATGATGAATGGTGGAGCGAGCTAGTGATATGGCTCGATTACACGCACTCATGGTCAATATCTGCGGCAACGTCTACTGCTTGGGTCGTCATGGCCTACGTTTTTACGCTAATCGACTCCTTCACTGGTGATCCAACTGTATCGATCAACTCAACTGGTCAAGGGGTTGGATCTCTGTGGCTCTGGCTGCTCCCAATCATCATAGGTTGGCTTCAGCTTTCCCCGAAATGTGACTCGACACGACTACGTCAAGCAATCGAACGTGCCAATAAAATAGCATACATTGCGACACCATCAGGCGAACCTGTTTTGGCGAGCTCAGCGTCTATGCAACATGCTATTTCACTTTCATTATCCTCCCATGACCCCGTGCGAAGTGATGAGCAATGTACTGCTCCAATCTTCAATTATTCACGCTTCTTGTCTTGGACCCATGCTGTGGAAGAAGTCCGCGAGATGTTCTCTGCAGCTTCAGATCGCGCACATCAGCATCGTCCCGTTGATCCCTACCTCGACTGGGACACAACAGAGAAGAAATCCCTTGGACCCAGTGAGAGAAACAGGAAAGGCACACTGGATCAGGTGAATGCTTATTGCAACACAGTTGGAGAGGCCAACGCTATTCGAGGAAATCATGCGGCACTAGACATATGGTCAAGGTTTTTTATCGCAAGCATGATCGCACTTTGTTTGCAATGGGGCACTACGTGCGCAGCTATCGTCATCGTTTGGTTTACTCCAACAACCGGTACGAACCGCATCAGCATTGCTATTCATCTTCGGCTAACATCATACTCTTCAGGGCTTGGATGTCGGTCGGGCGCGTACTTGTTGTACGGCGTGTTGTCCACTATTACCTGGATGATCCTCATGATTTCCAGTTTCCTATCGTACTACGCGACAACTGCACGGCCCAATACTGCCTCTACTTGTATCGTGGGACAACTTTCCATTTTCCTTCGTCGTCTCGGGAAAGTCATTGCATCCTTCAATGCAGTGTGGATTGTCGTTACGTGCTTGTTCCAGTTCAGTAATTTCTACAATCGATGTTACTGCAACAGCAGCGTTTTTCAGTGGGGATCACAGGCATTCGATGTGATCATACTGAATCCCAGTGATCTTTCAGTAATGAGAGGTGCTTGGATAGGCGCTGCATTCCTTGCGGCTGGCAGCGCCGCTGTCTGCGTGGTGTTCGTGAATTTACTTATTAACCCCCAGCTCCCGGAGTGAAATCCGGCAACTGGATCCAGTAGAGCTTCATATCTTATTATCAACGGTCATTTATGGCTCAGGCTAGCTTTGAAATATATTTGTAAAACAAAGTTGCGTGCACGATACCAGCTCCTTACTACCATAACGCAGTAATTGTAATCAACATTTCTGCACGGGCGTGCTCTGTTGTTTCGTATGGATCTTGTTTAACCTTGAAGAGGATCCTATCTCGTATCCTCTGTTTCGAGACCCCAAGCGTCGAACAGATATTGTATCCAAGCACTGAGGAGGCCTGCCTACGTAGTCGTAAGCAACTAAGCAAGTCGGCGTACGGACCCGTTATCAAATCTGCCTTGCAGGCTTGCCGCGTCAACGGCACTAGCTGATGGCATTACCCTCAGACAAGGATCAAATGCTGGATGCGGCGGTCCATCAAAGTTGGTTATCATTGAAAAGGACGACATCATCACGTGTAAGATGGTTTTGCTCGGAAGTACATCGTTTTGGACTTTACAGAAGTTAGCAGTGCCCAACGAGAAAAAGTGACTACTGTTAACGGAAAGTGGAACGAAAAGAATAATAAGAAATCAATAAGAAAACTGCTGAGGACGTTGGAGCCCGATAGCTCCTGACGTGCTGCATGCTTCATGGCACAGAGGAAGAGATCAGATACATGCCTTATTGACGAGGATTGGATGGTCTAAGATGGGGTCGATATCGTCAGATCGAGAATGGGTTTGAAGAGAGAAAGGCTCACCAATGATAAATATGTCCCAAGCGGTCCTGTTATTAGCAGTTCCCCTCCATCATTGGGGAGAAATCATCTACGGTCGAAAGAAAGAATCTGAAAGATATCAGAAGACTGTAGTTCATCACAAAGATCAGCAGGGAGTAACGGATGGCTGTGAAGTCGTTCGTGGTTTGGCAATGCAAATAGCAGGGTTCGTGGTACATGTGTCATACGTGAAGCCTTTCAGTGATAGTGGTTCACCGATTTTAGTATGTAGATTTATCGGGGGCATAGTTAGATTCATGAAAACTGATGGCCTGCGCGGCCCCTTCGCCCCGATATGGCAGAATCAATGGAGCGGCATGGTATAGATGCAATGCCTTGAAGTGACTTCCTGAGAATCAGCTGAGCAACCAGTGCCTTGGGTGGTCGAGGTCGCTAGTAGTTCAGGTCAAAATCCTGAGGCGCTTCCTCGTTCAACTTCAAGTTGTCACTGGATTCGGAGTCCGCGATCAGCGCGTCGCGGTATACCAATTGCAAATTTCAGGATCGTCACTGGCGTTATCCGACAACTTCTCGACGGTGCCATTTCCTGCGACAGTGCGCATCCGAAGATTTCGAACTGGGGAGTTGAATATGAGTCATTCGACAGCGCGTCATGCCTGAGAGACGGCAATTGGTTATCTTTTGACACGTTTTGGTGACCTGTCAGACTCTTCTTACGTATACATGTGTTCAGCATATCAGTAATAATGATGTGGAACGCAATACACCGTTTCGGGAAAACTTTAAGCTTGGGCACATCAACCCAAGAATGCGTGTTGATTAACACGGCTGTGTTGCACTGGATAAAAAATGCGATCTAGATCTACCAATGATACTACTTAGTCAGCGAGAATGATTTCATCTAATGGCCAGTGCATACATTAAATGGCAGGCAAACCCGGTGCGAATAAAGCGCGCATCGTCCGCGCCTCGGATCAACCTACACATGCTTAGCGGGAACGGAATTTTTATTGGAATCGTGAAACACGTGACATTGGATGGACTTCCTCTATCTTCAAGTTATCAATCACTGAACCTTGTTAAAGCTGTCCAATTGTTCACTAGTTTAGGATGTGATGACGCAATCCGCAGCCCCTAGAGTAGGGCGTGCCAGTGTATCGAGAAGTCTAGAGGTTATTAAACCAAATGTGGGGGTCTGGGGTTTGGGGTTAACCGCCATCATTGTCACTGCCCTTCAATATTCAATATCCGGGGTGGGAAGGTGACCGTTGTTCTGGCAGGGGAAATCCCGGTTGCAAATACTCTCTAATGACCGGTATGCCTTCAAACGTTCAAACGTTCAAGCTTGGGCGTTTAATAGTGAAAGAAACAACAACTTACCCGGGCCGACGAACTCAGGAAGCATTGCTCGCTGGCGCTGTTGTCGTTGTCGTGGTCGGTATTGTCGTTGGGATGGTCATTGTTGGTGTTGACATTCAAGTTGGTCTTGTCGTTGGATTTGTCGTTGGCGGCGTTGTCGTTGTCGTTGCTTGGACTATTACTCACAACTCACGAGGTTTTCAAACGGAAGTGTTCCCATCGCATATGGTCACGAGCACACATGATAATGATATGTTGACAATTGACGCATCCTGCATTTAGTCTTGCCAAGCCTAACAGGGGCTTCCTTTTGCCACCGGCATCACCTTCTCGATTTCCCTCAGCTCCAAGCCGATTTTCACTGATGTTCAAGACTTACATACTCCGAAAAAACTCCGAACATGCACTGCATTTGTTCTACAACAAGTTGTTTCCTACGCTTATCTTCATCATCGGCGGTAGAACGAGCATATCTGCCAATTCGTGTGCAGGATGCTGTTCTCTCGGATCCCAGTATCCGATTCGTTTCAGCCTATAAAGCAACGAAACAGCAGTTTCCCAACCTTTGAATGGGATCATATCAGATGCCGCATCTCTGTCGACGCGGTGGGTATCATTTACATCTAAGTTCCCAGAATCGTGTTGATGTTTTCGACAAAGTGATGGCCAGCATCGCTTTCATATTGTTCCTTATTCCTGTTGCTACCGCCATCAACCCCGAGTCTTGTATGCGCGAGATCCAGAATGGTCAGTGGGGGTCAGTGGGTGGGACGGATAACCATGGCCAACCCGTGTCAAATATCTCAACGGCGACGGGTATGACATATGATCTTTGTCTCCGCGCGTGCGGGACAACCTCAGAGCCTTTCGTTTGGTCCAAGTTCTCCCAGGAATTCACCTCCTGGTTGCTCCCGTGGTTAGCTCTTGTGTCCCAGCTCCCATTTGGTGCCAACGACAAGCTTGATAATCTCGTATCTGTGCTGCTCACAGTTGGCTCCCCGGCGTTGGCAGGCTATTCATTGGCACTGACCGTACTCAACGGACGGTGGATAGCTCGACATTTTGCGGCGTACAACTACCCGAATATCAGATATGCTGTTCAAATTCTCACCAGCCTTCAGCAATCACCTCTCGCAGTTACCAACGCAGACTCCCTGTTGGCATCACTTGTCGTACTTCCCGAGAATGATCAGTGGTGGCGCGAGCTAGTTATCTGGCTCAACTACACCCATACGTGGTCGGTGTCCGCAGTGACTTCTATTGCCTGGGTCATCATTGCCTACCTTTTTACACTAATTGACTCCCTCACTGCTGACCCGACTCCATCGATCGAGTTGACTGGTCGAGGGATTGGATCATTATGGTTCTGGTTACTCCCCATTGTCATAGGTTGGCTCCAACTCTCACCAAAATGCGACTCGACGCGGCTTCGTCAGGCGATTGAACGTGCCAACAAGATGGCGTACGTCGCAACACCATCAGGTATGCCTGTTTTAGCCAGTACCGTATCCATGCAACGTGCCATTTCATTCTCACCGTCAACCGATGAGCTCCTGCGGTGCGATGAGCAGTGCACCGCTCCAATCTACAATTATTCGCGCTTCTTCTCTTGGACCCTGGCAGTGGAAGAAGTGTGTGAAGTTTTTCGCGTAGTTTCGGATCGTGCCCACAGACATCGCGCGGTTGATCCACAGGTCAAATGGGAGACATCAGAGAAATGTATTGCGGCCAAAAACAGGATGGGCATCCTGAGTAACGTGGACGCATATTGTCTTTCAGTAGGAGAGCCCGCAGCTGCTCCAAGAAATCCCTGGGGACATGCCGTATGGCCCAGGTTCATTCTTGCATCTCTATTCGCACTGTCCCTGCAATGGGGTACTGTGGGTGCTGCTATTGCCATTGCCTGGCATACGCCCACAGTTGGTAAGTGATATTGTGGGCGTTGGTCGTTTGATGCTAACATGGAGGCATTTTTCCAGGTCTTGGGTGTCGGTCAGGATCGTATTTGTTATACGGTACATTGTCCACTATCAGCTGGATGATCCTTGTGCTCTCTAGTCTTCTGTCTCACTACTCGACAACTGTGAATACTTCTACTTGGATTGCGGCACAACTGTCCATTGGTCTCCGTCGTCTCGGCAAAATCGTTGCATCCCTCAATGCAATATGGATTATTGTTGCGTGTTTGTTCCAATTCAGCAACTTCTATTCTCGATGTTACTGCAACAGCAACGTCATCGGATTAGGAGCAAGGGCATACGATGTGGTTTTTCTCCATCCCGAAGATATTTCAGCCATGAAGGGTGCTTGGATCGGTGGTGCATTTCTTGCGGCTGGTTGCGCCGCTATATGCTTGGTATTTGTGAATTTATTTCTTAACCCTGAACTCCCCGGGCCAGAGCCAGAATGAATCTTAGTATATCGCTTCAAAGAAACGAGTTCTATTTCCTACCGTAACATTCTATGTTTTATACCATTATAAGGTTGTTCATCTTCGCAGGTCGTATTACTTACTATCCCAACTTTTTTTCAAGGAAATGGAAATGATAGAAATGCTGTCTACTCTCCTGACGTAGTCAAGGTAGAATATTGATGTTTATCTTTACTCTGGAATGAATGCTTGTCGGCCACTAGGCGGGCGCCCAGGCGTTATTATGCAGATCTTCCGAACCTGGTTATCTCGGCAGTGACAAAATGAATTGTGTACTCAGGCCTGTTCCGTGGTTGACACAGCCTAATCATCGTTAGTGCTTATAGGAGATAGATATCGACTCAGGACATGGTAAGGGACATTACAGGCAGTAGTGGAGCGTCGAGTTAAAATTCACCTGGTTCGTTGTATGGCTAACCGTACATCATTCTTGATTGGCTTGCCGAGAAACTGACTCTCATCTGCCCTCAAACCGCGCCTATGGCTAGACCTGAGAGCGGGAGTCGAACCAATCAGGGGAGCACTAGATCTATAACCAGGACGATAAGGTAAGTGGTAGGTAATTTCATACGGGTTTTGGAAAAGATGGACTTCGTGTTACATGGGGGTGTTTTCTTGCGACCGACTTCGGGTTCGGTAACACACCATCGTAAGAGTCACAGATAGCGGAACCTGACACGAAATCAACAAGCCGGTCCTGCCAAAAATTACCCTCGAAACGGCTGTGGTGATATAGATTCAAAGGCTGGAGGGTTGTGAACAATTTGAAGACTTTCTTCAAGTTTGAAGTCTGGGACGTGAGAGTAGTTTGTTTGGCGGTCAAACGTTTCTGCTGTACACATGTGGTTGGCTCCTTATGCTGAGTTCCTTTACTTCCAAGATGTTGGGAACTATAGCTATGCGGATTCCGATACGTCATAGTTTTGAATCAGTCGCCTGCTGCCACGGATCTCTGACGCGTGCTCGCGGCACAGGGCCGCGGTCTCTATTTTTCAAGCCATAAAGCCATAACGCTTCTTACTTCGAACCTCATCGATCATCCTCCTGAAACACCTGTCCAATGAACGTGCCTACGACATTGTGGAGATCTTCACGACGACTTTCTGCCGTTTCACGTAGTCTTCAAGGCCGAAGAAGCTTTGTGACGATCATTCAGCAAGGCCATGAGGGGTGGCGGCTAAGGTTAGTGTCCACTCAAGGTCGGAACCTCCCTGAAAACTGACAGAAGGTCCTTAGCTTGGGACGGAACCCAGCAAGGTTGAGGCCTGGGTTGAACATCGCAATACCCGGCTACCACACTGTGTTGGATGTTGACCTGAGAGAGTCTTCAATCTCGATTCCAAATGTTAGCCTGTATTCATCACTCAGGCTAATGTCAACATCAGTTGATTTTCCCGTGCTCTAACCATGCTTAGCTCCCAGGTTACACTGCTGATAATGTGGGTCTGGACCACTTTCGTGACGAAGCGATTCCTTCTTATGTTTGTGGTGTTAAAGGTTCCCGTGACATGTTCCGGCTCGCTCTTCTACCGCATCATCGATGGATACAAGGTTTTTATCGTGATTTTCATATCGATATTCGTTTTTGATTTGCCTACCAACCAGGCGAGTTTTGCTGTGAGCGACGTTGAAAACAATATCAAGAACACGGGCATGTCGGCCGTACGCTCTGTTCTGGGTCTGTTCTCCTATGATCAGGTATCATATCCATGATTGTATGTTGATTGTTTTTGACAAGATCCCTAGGTCATTAGTGATCGGAATGGGATTAACATGCGATTGAACACGGTCATCGGCAGCTCAATTTTGGTATTCATCACCTTCAATTCCCGCATGTGCGTTCAAACTTGACACATGTTTCAAGAATTGGGGTGTGGAGTGTTCTCGGTTCGAAATTCAGACATTCCAACCAGCAAATCGAGAGGTCGAGGTAAGACATTCTTAGAGATCATCTTCCTGCCCTCATAATGCCGTGGATGTCGACAGCGTCAACTTGAACTCCAAATGGAAGCCGAGAGAAACCGGCGCAAGCAATTGCTGGATACGCAGGCGCAAATCAATGTGGCAGAGGGGAACAAACAGCGCGTCATTTTGGAGAGTGAAGGCCATGTGAGTCACTCCGCTCCAGACGATCGGATGGACTCTTGATATACGTTATCAAGCTTGAAGCAAAATCAAATGAGGCAGATGCTCGTTACAAGACATTATTTCGAGAAGCTGAGGCCCGGTGCGTTGTTCGCATCTCACATATCCCTAGTGATACTGATTTGTGCTGGTAGACAACAGCAAGCGATCATGGAAGCATCGGCCATTGCTCAACAGATTGAGAATATTGCGAAATCGATATCCGAGGATAAAGAAAATGTGCGGCCTGAGGATCGACAGAGGGCATTGATCGCGTTGGTCGAACTGAAGCGTTTGGAGCAGCTCAGAGCGATTGCGGGAAGTACAAGCAACTCGACGTACTTCTTTGGGGATAAGGCAGCTCTGGGACATGGTGTTGAGGCATATAACATTGATTATGCCGAGCATGTCAAAGGTGGTTTAAAACGCAGAGCAGAGGCAACGATCTGAAACTAATGTGTCATTGTGGCACGATAGTGCATGTAGCTCTGCTTGGTATAGTAATGAATAATCGCCTCCCCTCATGATCTGAATGGATATGCTGTCAGTCAGATCTCAAAGGATTCTTTGAACTTCCTCCAGTGTGGTCATTATCCATGATCTGAATTCGTTTGATGGCACTGCAGGTACGTGCTAATTGTTCGAGAACTGGAGGCAATCATCGAGTGATGTTTCGACAGCCTATTCTTGACAATCATGTAACATCGCGGTAACCCCTTGTCTTGACATCGCACACCTGTCAATGATACATAGGGAACTCGTCTCATGGATATTTCTGGAGATTAACCCTTTCCCTATGTCCAACACCATCGGACCTATCGCCTCGGAAACTTGGATAGGGGATGACAGGTGGAGCCAGGAAAAAGGAGAAGGCCGCTCCCATCGTCAGCCACCGTTTCTGCAGGAAGATCACTTATATGTGTGGCTTCCCCCGGTTGAGCCCTCGGGAAATGCTTGGTATCCTCCCTACAATTGTTGGCCCTCGGGCGGGAGACGAAAGTGACAAAACGCGGACCGAGACCGGCGATCTTGAATTTAACTGGATAACTGGCAAATAACCGGGTGGTCAAAAAAGGGGGAAATAGGAGGAACCACAAAGTAAGGATGACCTTACGTGGGCTATATTATGTGCTGAAATAATTATAGTACAGATTTCGTCACTCCAACATCATAGGTATCTACATCGTTAAGGTACAAGTTGAATGTCTTAGCATCCAGATATGGAACTCCCTTCCTCGTAATATAAGATCAGCACATTATGCATTACCCTCCTGCCAACGCATTCGACGAACATGAAATTCCCCCTGTTGTTCGTCACCGCCCTCGTCGTTCAGGGGCTCACGTCGCCTGTCCCTAACCCTGGAGAAGATACCATCGAAGTAAGTCATTGTCGTTTTAATAACTTCTGTTTTCTAATGAGCCCTCAATAGTCATATGAACCTCATTCGGAGTATAATCAGTCGAAAACTCAAACCCACGACCATTTCCGCAGAAACATAAAGACCGAGGTATGATACTTTCTCAATCCAACATATTACAAATTAAAGCCAAATAACAGATTGGATTCCTACCTCGTGGGCATCGAGTATTTCAACCAATCGTTCACCTTCCATACCGCCCTCATCACCGTCGCCCCGATTACTATAATCCCATCGCCGTTCACCCTTCATATCATCTACCAAGCTATCCGAACTTCTACCTTCCTCATCATTTTGACGCCGCTATGAATCATCACCACGACGATGACTCCCGGATACATTGATATTTCCCGCAACTTCCGACAATTCTTCAATTCATGATTAGAAATGAGATTTCTCATCTGTCAAATTAATATATCTACGACGTTTACCTTCTGCAAATCAAACCATTTCTTTTGCAATTGCTCACACGCACGACTTAAAACTTAGGTTTCGTTCTATTCCTGTGAAAGACACAAAATCCCGAATTTGGTCCATGATATCTAGTATACCGAATCGGCAACATTTGCTTGTGACCCACGAGTTAGTCCAAGTAATTTCTGCAAGTGTTTGCCATACCAAGATCCTCCCCTTATCCCTTCCTCTACCTCATACCCGCTCCCAAGCACAAATATTGAAAGATGGCCAATGGTCCCAGACGTCTACTCCATTGCAAAGAGTAATACACAATGTGGTCCAGATATGTGAATTACGCGTAATGTGCGTGAGTTTTCCTCTAGACGTACGGACGATTGCATTGAGGTACACTCTGCGGTACGTCACGAGTCTATCCCACTTTTTTTCTGGAGAGGCATAGACCAGCTGCAGAACAGCGGGTCCCAATCTACTGTGAGCCACATAAGATACGCTACTGCCTCGCCCTGGCGGGGACAAATGTGTACATTATCCTAGTGAATGATCCTGGTGATGGTGCCGTGGTTATCGATAAGCACGTTCCGGGAGTCAACATCAGGGTGAGACAAAACGAAAGGGGGTCCATCGAGTGTGCTGTCAGGGAGAGCAGAAAGAAATAGTTGAATTATGGTCAAGTGAAAGGACAGGAATGAATGGGCGGTGCGAAAACCGCAGTGTCCAATTCTTCACGACCTTGTATCTCTCGTATGAAAGCCGACATATCAGGGAAAGGGACAACATGATGTATTCCAGAAGTGCCATCCCAGTCAAGACGACCAATCTGATCAAACTCGAGTGCGGCAAGTTCTGTCATCCACCCTGCGACCTGCTCGAATATTCTTTCCCGCTTGAGGGCTGCGATCCAGTTGTTGTCGTTCCAAAGCCTTGACAGATTCGTCCCGGGCATGAAGGAGTCCATAATGAGATAATGTTGTGGGAATCGAGGGACCAGTAGTGAATCTGGGGTATGCAGTGACATGGAGGTGTTGGAGGATATGAAGCGCTGGGTAACAATGTCGAGGTAGAAGGAGCCGGAGCCGGAGGGGCATAAGACGTCGCCTTCGGCAGGCATGCGGATAATCCATTCCATCAGAAAAGGAAAGCTCGTACACGATATTAAAGGATCCCACCCGTGGCGGAGTGGAAGCTATGCAGGAAGTTTCTGGAAGAAGGTCGTTAAAGAGCCTTCGACGAGTTGTGAGCGCTAGCTCTTCAACATGTAGGGAGGCGATGATGGGGGCAAAATCCTCGTCTTCTTCCTACGCCGACGACTCTTCGTCAAGAGTGTGCGGCAATTGTTGTTTAATCATTTGGTTTCTAAGCCCGAACCTGTCAAAGGAGTGTCGGATTTCGTGACATGATCAATCGTCACTTTCAATCGGGGTCACGTATCCACAGGCTTCAGAATCGGCGCTAACATTAGAGTTATGACATCCTGCACGCAGGTCGTCGACACCGTGATCGAGAAGGGATGCAGATAATGCCCATGGTCGCGCAAACGTGAATAGCATGGTATGCCATATTGTGAACTTTTTCTTCATTTTATAATCATATACTTTCAGTTGACTTTCAGCTCAATGTGGTAGTAGCCCCCCACTCATGTTTTCATATTCAGAAAGTAATTGCATTAAATAGAATTATTGAATATGGGGCAAACAAGTGAGTCACTGCAAAGTTTTCACTCGCTTCCATATGCCGAATTTGCCTGCCGACACCCCCTTGAACAATTCAAACAATCCGCGCACCACTCCGAAAATCATCCAGCCTCCTCTTGATCTTCAACAAGCGGGCCCTGTTTTCCTCCAAAAATGTCCTCTGTTTCGCAAGCACGGGATCCTCACTAACGAGTTCTCTCATCCTAGCTGGGGAATCCTGGTCCCTGGCAGTGAAAATGCTCGTGAGGAGGCTTTTCTGGAAGTCGACCACGAGTCCCTGATTAAGCTGGTGCTCAATGACCAGAGGCACGTAATCAATTATTCTCTGAAGCAAGCAGAACGTTAAGCCTCGGCGGCTCAGAACCGAGAATCTCAAATTGGCTACCTTGGATGCAACTTGAAAATATGCCCATACTCCCGCCATTACTTCCAGAGCAGGCCTTAACTCGTCGTCTATGTCATCAGGGTCTTTATGGGATGACGAATCCGGGGATGGGGACCGTTCCTGGCGCCTGAGATCGTATTGGGAAAGCCATTTTCGTCTTTCGGTCTTCATGGAGTCAGCATTTTGCGTGAATTGGGGAAGATCTTCAAGCTGAAGTATATCTTCAAGTTTCTGGAGCGCATCGGCTTTGCGTTTATCCAGTTCGACCCGAGCCACAGACCTAACAGATAGACGCACTGAATTTTGGGATGAGAATAGGCCAAGAAGCGTTACCTGATCAGTTTCTCAAGTGCTCTAAACTGACCGAAGTGTTCTGAAATCAAGTCCTTCACGAACTGCGAAGAATTGTCAAAGACATCAGCGAAGCAAGAGAGAGAAGGTTTTCTCCATTGTGCAGTAATCCCCCGAATAAAGCCCTTAATGGCGTCGGGTGGAACAACACCTGGTAATTCCCACCCAGTCGAGCTGCAGGCAAAGGTCAAATCAGTGCGAGGATTTTTGGAGGCACCACGAGCAAATGTGACTGACACCTTTATGGCCTTCTCAACGGCTGTTAAATCTATAGGCGGCCCAGTATACCCTCTGGTGGGAGGCTCGCCATCTGACAGGCCTATCATATTGCGGTAACTTGTGTGTTGGTTGAACGGTCTGAAATCCGGACATGTTCGAAGAACGTCCTCCCTGAACTGCGCATATCTGTCTCGATTGGCCTGAACAAATTCTTTGCGATTCTCGCCAGAGATAGTCGCGTGAAAATCTGCACAGAACGCGCTAACGCGATGGGCGACTTCTGTCGCGGGATCGCTTGTAGGGGTGGCAGGCAGTTGGTAAATTTGAGTATCGCAATCAGCGAGCCGATCATTGACCCTGTGTTTCATGGTTGGAATACTGGAAAGGTGTTATTAACAGACATGACTTGACATGATAAGAATCCCTGTCTCACTCACTTGCTTTCAATGAGGCCAATAAGAAGCGCGCTGATATCCGAGACTAAGTTAGGAATTCCAAACCGGCTGCGATCCGCAAAGTCATTCCATGGGCTCGCATTGTCGAAGAAATCAGCATCAACCCGTAGTGCTTGTTCCTGCGTAATCTTACGCGCACGTTCATCGTCATCTGGGAGACGAACACAGTGGTACCTTAAATTATGACCATCAAGTCGACCTTGAATGATATCCCTCCACTTCCTTCGAGAGCCAGACGCGCCTGGGGTCAAGGTATCAGGTTTTGTAAGGACACCTGGACCATCGTCAGTGCCAAACAAACGGTCCGCATGACAGGTACAACACCTACCGAAGGTCCTTTTCCCGAGAGGATCCACTTCTTTCGCGAGACGGACAGCTTGTTGGTTTTCGATGTCGTCTGGCGTAGCTTTAGTCTAACGTTTGAATGGGGGTGGTTCTATGCTCACCGCTCATGGGGATAGTTATCAGGATCAGGGTATTCTTACCCTCGATGTATGATACGACTAAATCCCGTACAAGATTGATGATGGTCGGTTCAGAATTTTGAATCAACCCTATTAGTTGACACGTGGTGAAGAGGGATATTCCAAGGTTTTGGTGCGCTTCTTACCAGGGAGGTCGACAAAAGAAAGATCAGTTAGGCCCGGACCCCTAACGTCGACGTGGATGACATTCTTTGAAAAAGGGGGGTCTTGGTCGGTCCCAATCATGTTCTGAAGGCCCGCTGCACTCTTCACGAGGAACTCATCGACGGGACGGGGGCTTAGAATTGCGGCTTGGGCACGGCGAAGCCATAGTTCCACAGAGTCCTTGTCTACAATCACCGGGCCGAAAGGGATTGTTTTCGGTGCCGGAAGAAGTTGTCCTTCACGATTGAATGATATACGTAGAGTGATCCGGCAAGACCAGGAGCTGGCAGAACTGGACATTGAGCATTCCATGGGGCATCTTTGATTATGAAAAGAAAATTAGTGGAAGTGGTATCGGGCGCTTCAGAAGAAATAGCTACCGGGTACAAGTTCCGCTGTCCCGTGGAACGTTAATCTACGCAGAGGTTCATGAAGCTACTCCACACCACAGATATAAAGAACAGACGTACACCGCTGACCGCTTCGACCAAGGAACTTTTTCCGGCTAAGATAATTCAAAGGTTCATACTTCCATTCGATTGAAGATAGTTAGTGTTGCACCTGATTGTCCACCGATAACAGCTATCCGCGGCATGTCGAAGTACTGGTTCATACTGCGATAGACTCAGCATCAGGTTAGTGATCTAGTACACTGGTACCCACCCCAGATCCTTGAGATCCTTGTCTAGGGCAAGGAGTTCTTTGCTTTTCTGTGCATACTCGCTCGAAGAGATCGTATTATCTCGCTGAATGTCAAAGAGTGGGGTCGGAGGAGGACTATATGCAGAACTATTGATACTTTCATCGCTGCTCATGAAGCGTGTTGATTTATGAAACAGCCCAAAGACCATAGTGGAGTTCAGGTGGTGGGTGGTTGTAAGTCGCAGTCGTGTCATCCACAGAGATCAGGGGTTGACCACATGTAAGGACACGGGGTTTCCCTTCTCAGAACTTGGTGAATCTCGTTACCAAATGGGAATTAAACGGGAACCATGGCGCCTGATTACAGGCGATAAACAATCTCGGATTGGATGCAGGGGCCCACATGCTTACATTTTAATGGCAAGGGGATTGAAATTTTGGCTTTGACTAATGATTCAATCAAGGTGGATACTATGTATCAGACTGAACATCATGGCGGAGTCAGTAATATGTATTATGAACTTGTAAGTTAAACTAACCGTGGGATGAATACTGCGTTATCAGCGCAACTATACGATGGGCGTTTGCCTCGACCTTCATCAATCTACGCCGATCTAGTACCCCTTAAACACATACTCACCTGTAAAATTCGAGCTTGAGAGGGCTTTTTGCAGTGGAACAGGATTGCAACGATTGAGTGTCGTGGAACATGTTAAATTACAAGGACTGAAGACTCGGAAGGGCAAGCTCGCGGAATTTGAACGATCATCTTTGCTTACTTAATAGTCAGAACTCGTAGTCAGTCCTTCAAAGCTTCAACTTTATCATCTCATGCATCTGACATCGCCAGGCAAGTCAAGCCGTGTGAGCATGCGAGTAGAAGTTGCCTAGCAAGCTGCGACGCAATCACGTGGTTATAAATAGACAAAGCCAAAGTAATTGACATCCCAAAAAGGGAACTCTGAGTCTTACAAATCACGAGGTGCCTAAACCCCCATTGCAAACAGAACAACCATCACCCTGCTATGGTGTGGATTACTTAGGGACCGCTTCTTTTATGCAAAGATTTTGCTCCATCAAAACAAAATCCTGAATTTAATTCTTCTTGTAGGAGTGGTTCTTTTTGTACTATCAAATAGGGCTGCGCACCGTACCGTCTGATGGGTACGGCCGTACAATCGACGGTCAGATGACGGGTACGGTTCACCCGTCCACCGTCCGTCAAGTCTGGTCGAGAGAGCCCTGACGGCTACGGGACGGGTATGGAGACGGCCGTTGTACGGTAGACGGCATTAGACGGAACCTAAAATGCTGACGAATTCTGTTGAACTGTTCACGTTCAACGTTCCCCTGGTTTGTTGTTCCCCATTTGTCATTCTTGTCATTTGTCGCCGTTGGCGTTGGTGCTGGTGTCGTCCCCTCTCCTGTCGTCCGTTGTCCCATACCCCCTCCTCGTCCCATAGTGTCGACATCATGTTATCCACCCTGCGAGCAGAGGCTCGCAGTGGTGGCACAGGATAAAGTGCAGCGGTTGAGCGTGTCGGTTTATTATCACAAAGTTAGAACCTAAAAAAGGGATACAAACAGTAGTTAGCTTAAAGTTGAAAGAAAGAAAAAACACGTTCGAAGTGTAAAGTTGAAGATACTGGTAATGATGGAAGAACCAATATCGATCTGTTGAATGAGAGGACAACAAGCGACGATGATGGGGATACAGGTGCAATGAACATTGACTACAGAGGACAATGGGAAACTAGGACAACGAGGACAACTGACAAAGAAGTGATGAACGACTAGGGAAACGAACAACAAGGGCACGAACCAACAGCAGGGGAGAGGAGCTGGGCCACATCACGCACGAAATGGGCCCAAACGACCAGAGACGTCATTTGGGCAGATAATCTTTCTCTTCGTTTCTTTTTTTCTCTTTCAATCAACTTAATGTCATTTATTATAGGTTTTAACACTGTTCCAACAACACGACAACCCCACCCATGCCCAACAACCAAGGAAGACCCGCCGCCCAGCAAAAAACAACGCCAAGGGACTGACACGGCCACCAACACCACAACCGCTGTGAGGAAAGTAGACAGCAAGACGACGGAATCTGAGCAACGAAGCACAGCGGGAACGGAGACCACAACGAGGACTACAATACCCTCTAAACAGTGGGAGGACCACAAGCACCAACCACAAGCCAACAAGGGATGAAGCGAACATGGCCACCCATGAGGGATACCCAAGACAACGAACAGCAGGGGCCATGAACAGTGGGACAACACCAGGAATGAAGGGGATGAAAGGGCCAGGAACAGCGTGAGCGGGATGATGCCAGGGAAGACGGGGACAATACTAGGGAGGACGGAAACGACGAGGATGACACGAGAAGAGAGACCATTTTTACTATATAATGATTATTCATGTCGTTTAGATGGAAATAGTTTGCATTCTTCCGAGCTTTAAAATTTTTCATGTTTAACTGTTTGGCTTCAACGGTGTTGGCGTGACATAAGAAAGTCTCTGAGGGGATTTCGGTCTCGATGTGAGTGCTAGAATAAGGTTTGGTCAGGGGTACCCGTACACTACCGTACTATGGCCGTCAATGGCCGTTTTGCGATGGTATTGGACGGTCATTGACCGTCCCGTCTACCGTCCGTCCAGTTTACTGAGCTGAGCCCAAACGGCACAGGTACGGCAACCGTACTACGGGACCGTCCATTCCGTACTGTACGGTCACGGTGCGCAGCCCTACTATCAAAGGTCAGGTACTCAACCACCTAAGGGTTCCTGGTGGAATAACAGTGAATCAAAATACTTACATATCTCAAGCTTTGGTCAGATGTCCAGCACCTATGTTAGGAAGGACTTGAGATACTCACCACATTTCTTGAATCAACCATGCAGCCCTTATGGGGATTCTCTGACAGAGGGTGGGAAATTGAGCAAACCTGAGAACTCGGCCAATCAGAGGAGCTTAAGGCTCATGTGGGTTGAAACATAAAAGATGAGTGCAATTATACAAAGGACTACCAGTATCTACAACATGAGCAAGTTTCAAGCTAAGAGTCAGAACATTGATGCTGGGCGAGGCATTGCCATATCGGGGGGTCAGGGTCTTAGAAAACATGCCAAAATACCATATGGCCACCCATCAACTGATCATATCTCGAATTGAGTGATCCTTGGAAAATTTGCATT